>JAOXYB010069168.1:0-11007 GCA_028565635.1 Phoronis ovalis
GAAAAAGTATAATTTATCATGACTTTAGACAATTTGAGTAAAAAAAATAATCATTATTCAGACTGAGTCCAGTCTAAAGCATCTGTTATCTATCTTGCAGTTAACCAATATATTAGACTCATGAATTTCTTTTTAAAATCTAAATTTTGGATTTTGATACATAACTTCTAGTTGTAACTAGATATTTGCTGCTAGGAATATAAGTGCTCTTCGAAATTTTCCAGCAAATCAATTTACACAATCACTGATATTTCTAAAAATTGAAGTGATATATTTGAATTCTGACTAAATTCTATAATGCTAGTAATTTCATCGTGTTATTGCTATATAGCATTTTAACATTTTTTTTTAAATTTCAAAATATTGAGGGACCAAAATTATTTGATGTTAACTATGTATGCAAACTCCCATACTATAGTTAAAAAGCTATGTTATCTTACTAGTTCTGAAATATATTTTATTTACTACTTCAGTTACTTCTTCAGAAATGGCTGCCTATTGAAAGTAGATCAGAAAACTATGCTCGTCTCAAAGCTCTCAAGGGAAATAATAATTTAATTAATATTATGACCTTATACCTGATTAAAGTTCATCTACTATCAGTCTGAATAAATCCATCCGTTAGTGTTCCGTACCTTCTCAGCTAACGTCTGGGCTTAACCACAGTCTTTCGAGATATTAAACAAAAATTGACTGTGGTTAAGCCCAGACGTTAGTTGAGAGGGTACGGGACACTAACAGATGGATTTATTCAGGATGATCTACTATGTTCCACTTTTCTCTTACTTTTTCTTTGACCTTCTTTTACTTCTCTACTTCCTAACACAGGTGATGGCAATACATAGCCAGTCATATCGGGTTCCTGATTGTCCCCGTGGATGGATAGGGTTATGGATAGGTTGGAGTTTAGCCATGGTAAGCCAAGAAAATGGCTTTAACTGATAACTTGGCTTCAAATAGCTTTTCCAAGGCTGCTGGGAAACTGGAAACTTGCCAAAATCCAAGAATTTTGAAAATGGATTGTTTGGAGAATTTTTTTTTTAAATAAAAGTTGAAAAGCGAAAGTTTCCATATTTGCAGCAATTTTGACCCCATCCATGTTTAATAACATTTATAGCTTTCATTATAATTGTCAAGCATACAACATAGCTAAATGAAATATCCCATCTGGTACTGGTGTTATGTTTATTAAAATATCTACTGCAAAAGTGAAAATATTTGTAAACAATAATATATACAAAGCAAAAAGCCAAATGTTATATCCAGTGTTAAAATGACTGAAGACTTATTATTGTTCATTTAGCTATGTTATATATTTTTCATATGCTTTTTATATGTTTTGTGGTGGGCTTGTACTAACTTCTGTGGCCCTCTGTTGGCTGCTTTTAGGTTATTGCTCTACACAGTCAAACTGCACAAATCCCTGATTGCCCTCCTAACTGGAAGAGCTTATGGATTGGGTATAGTTTTGTAATGGTGAGTTGCTATCTGCATAAAAAATATATATTTTCTGTGCTATCAAAGCTACAAATGATTTGCTTTTCGTACAGTTAAGATATTTTTCATTGTTGCTTTAAGCTTTCATTTGTTGCTTTCTCCGAAGTCTCCTGTGCACTCCTTCACATTATATTGTGTTGCACATATATTCACATTAACTGCAAATTCAGCTTGTTTTTGTGACCTGTTAACCAACTGGATTAGCACAAGTTTAATTTGTAGCTAAATAGAAGTAAAGTTTCGTATGTATCAAATATATTATATATAATAGATATGATGGACTTCTTGAAGAGATTATTTGCTTTGATACATATTTAGATGAACTGATCTTTATTTGGATATAAAATTTTTTAAAGAATGATAAATATAAATGCAATAATTATTTTGCTATAACATGTTTGCATTTTATTTTAAAGCACACGGGTGCGGGGGCTGAAGGCACTGGGCAAAATCTACAATCCCCTGGTTCCTGTCTTGAAGAATTCCGAGCCTCACCATTTATAGAATGTCATGGAAGAGGACAATGTAATTATTATGCTACCACACTTAGCTTTTGGTTAGCAACTATAGACCAACGTGACCAGTTTAGTAAACCTATATCAGAAACACTAAAGGCAGGATCATTATTACGAAGGATAAGTCGATGTCAAGTTTGTATGAAAACAGCAGATGATATTAGGGGACGTATAAATGAGTTTGTTGGACGAGGTTAAAATGTGAAAGTTACTTTTATAATTAATTTGGCTACACTAATAATTGTATTTTTCAAGGGTTATTTAGATTGTATAGTAAATATAATTTTAAAGATGAATAGGTTAATTCCTAGATATTAGATACTGTCAAAGAAATAAGTTCAGTATGCGTTTTGTGAAGTAAGATGGATCTATGGCTACTTCTTGTTAAGTGTGATCAAAATATTGGTTAAATTTCATTGCAATGGTCTCAACCTATTATCTCAGCAAGCAAGCACAAGGTATCCAGATGCATGATCACACTTTAGTAGCCAAAATTTTATTTCTTGTAATTGTCAGAAAGTATCGTGTACAAATATACATTTTGGAAAGCAGTATTATAAATGTGATTTGCGAGTTACTAATAATCTATTCAAATCAGTCCTAAAGACAGTTGTTGAAAAGCTTTGAGGTGTTGACATGGCTCTACTTCCTTCTCTTGCCTTCAAGACTCAGTTTTGTTGAGATTGTAACCATCCAGAACACATTCCTGTGCAGAATTTGCTTGAATCTTGCCTTAAACATCTTAAATAACAAGTTTTTCAAAGAGATATATGCTATCAAATTTGTAAATGTGCTTCATATAGGAGTTTATGACATATTCTATGCTTCATAAACTAATCCTATACTTTGCCTGTTACGAAAATCATTCTTGCAGAGATAATTGTTTGGTACCATTGTATTACTTGTAAATGTACTGGGAAATTGCATAGAGTAATGGGTACAATGTCTATTGATTAGTTTGGTGGCCAGTATCCTTCAGATAATAAATGGCTAAACTGGATTTATGATACAGCACCGATAATGTTTGAGACAACTGGACAAGCAGAGTCTGTAAATTTTCAAATCGCAGCAAATAAATTTAAACACCCTGCAAAATATATTGCGGATTTAATATAATTAGTACTATTTAGACATTTTTTATTAAAATTTTAAAGAGTTTACAAAATCCTAAAATGCCACATGTAACTTTGATTCTTTAAGTGAAATCTAAGTCAGAAAAAAGGTGTCGCTGGAGTAGCCAAAGATCTCACAAAGTGGCAGAGTATTTATGTACTATGAGGTCGACTCATGAAGTGGTGCCTTTTTCAGGTTGCATTTTGGCTATTTTTTGCTGTACAAAAAGTTTGGTTGTCAACTGTTTGTATTGTCAAAGCATGTTTCATCACTGCCATTTTTTGAACATGTCATATTTATATTATATTTGAATTGTTATATGGATTGCAATGCTTCGTGCGTGTTTCCCCTAGCGCAGAATTCAATACTCATATTTATATGTTGCTCAAAATATTATCAAGGTATTTGGAGAATCTTGTAGAATGTGATTTGTAGTTCACATTACTTAGCTTTAAAAGCGGATAGAGCAGAGATGCAGTTTCATGTACTGTATATATACATTTTTATACATATTATTACAATTTTGCTGTAAAATATTTTAGCTATTTTGCCATTTTATATAAACCCAAGGCAAGAAGAATTGATGCTGTAACGAATTTAAAACACAATCACAGTATGTAGATACCAAAACACTCCAAAATAGTTTGTTGGTTTTTATGGTACATTTTAAATACTACCTCATGTGCCACATTTAGACTTGCTAGCTTAGATCCCTTGGATCCATCATGCAGTGTTGTGCCACATCAGTATCCTTGAGCACAAGGATAAGCATGATTTCAAAAAGGTGCTATTGTTATGCAATGAAATGAAATAAAATGGTATTACCAAAAAAAAATGCTGTGTTTATTGTCTAAATCGGTTTTTAATCTGAATCGGGTGTGATCATCTTGAGAGTTGCTTGAGGAAGTGAATTATCAGTCAAATACAACAGTAAACTAGATAGCCTTTTAGCAAAGGCAGGGTTGCTCATATTGGCTTCTATGAATGTTAAATGACCAACTTACCTTTCAACATCATTTTGACCCAAGGTCAGCAATGGCCTACCCTGGGGATGTCAAATATCATGTCCTTAACTACAGACTTCAAGATATGGCTTAGTGAATTTTGGACGATCAATAAATTAATTGAAAAGATGCCAAAAAAAATCAAAAATCTTTAGTACCGAAATCTTCTCAAAAGATCATACTTCGTTGTAACTCAATACAACCATTTTAGAACATTTTACATTTTTTTTTAAATTTGACCTTTTGACCTCAAGGTCAACAATGGCCTACCTCAGGGATGCCACACATCAAGTTCCTAGCTGTAACCATCTTCGAGATATAGCTTGTTGAAAATTGGAAGAAAGAAATCATACAAAACCAATAGGCTTGCTCCCTTGTAGGAGCAACCCTAATGATATGATTAAAATGATGCTCTGTAAAAAAGTTACCGAAATATGAAAAACAACTTAAATTATACACCTGTATTACAAAATATATTCAAAACTGATCACCAAGGCATCATATATGATGATGTTCACTCCTATTATAGCTGTACAGTAACTCGCAACTGATGAAAGATGCCAAGATAACATTTGAGCAAAAGCTAATTTTTGGTCTGGTAATGTCCTAATTTTGCCAATTAGATTTGAACATTGCCATCTATTCAGATACAGCATGTAAATTTCAATTGTACAATGACGATTGCCTATTTGTAAAGTATAAAATACAATATGCTCGATTACAAGTATGTTTTATCTTTTGTTCTTCTTATGCTTGTGTTTGTGTCGACTGCCACTAGGGGACCTTGATTGAGACCGTGATCTTTTCGAATGCTTCCTACTAGGACTTCTTGACCTTGACCTATAAATACATTCAAATCAAGTTTTCAAAATGTGTATATAATAAAACTTAGGAAAATATGTTTTGACATACTGTTGGGCATAGTTCCCCACAGTTTGGACGTGGATTAAATTAATAGTGATTAAACATCCCTAAAATTTTCAAACAAATTGTACAGGTATTAGATTTTTGTCCATGTGAAGTTTTACCTAAACAGTATGTGTAGTTGTTGAATATAAACACAGCAGAATGACTTTATAAAATTCGCACTGAAGGAATTGTACACAGACAGTCCGAGCATCTTAATAAAAGATGCTATTCCGGATCAATGAATTACCCATAATACATCAAATGCAATTTAGGTCATTTTATGCGCCTTACCTTTGTCTTTTTGAAGACCTTGATCTACTGTTTGATGGGGACCTTGAGCGACGTAACTTTTTCCGGCTAGATGTGGAACTAGGGGAATCGTCACCATATGCAACTAATGAAACCATAGGCGATCTTGAATCGAGTCCATTACCCTAAAATAATGTGCAAAACACTGATAATGGTCCGGTCGTCTGGTATTTCAGAAAAATACGACACTCGTTTGTGCAAGTATGAGTGAAAACACATGTAAAAATTATTTTGTAAATGGACCTAGTAACAATGGTCATATTGCTAAAACGTCAGCAAATTGCTCACAGTTCAAAAGGCCATAAATTATTATACATACACTTTCACTAGATGATGACCTTTCTCTGATTTCTCTCGAGTCCCTACTTTCCCTTTCTCTGGTTTCTCTCGTGTCCCTACTTTCCCTTTCTCTGATACGATCTCTAGCTCTCTCCCATTCTTTAACTCGTTCCCTCCCTATATCTCTTTTTCTTGATTTCATTTTTTCCCTTAGTTTATCTTCCTCTTTTTCTTTTTCCTGTGAAATAGCATACTTTCATAATCGCAATCTAGGATATATAAAAACTTCAAGAGTTTTATATAACCTAGTCACAATCAAGGTACTATAACATAAAATAAATGAAAATGCAATTTATGCATTACAAATAAACAAATGCATCACATATACATGCAGACAGGACACCTAATCTCAATTATTAAACTATGCATACTTTTGACAGCAGTTTTTGCCTATAATGTTCAACTTGTTCAGAAATGCTCATTTCAAGTTTACGACTACGCTTTCCAGCCTCTAGCTCATCCTGATACTTCATAACTTTGACCTAAAAAAACAGGAATAGTATATACTAAATCTAAAGCATTATATTTTTAAAATAATTAAATAGAAACATGCACAAGTTCAAATTATCATCATCCTTATTGCAGAGATATAAGATTGTGTATAATTTAAAAACACAAATTTAAAAAAATCGGGAATTCTCAACATTCACTGTTTATACTAGATTAACTATTTATGCTATAAATGATCACTCTAAATTGCTGCCACATGACATTAACAAACAATCCCTGACGTAAGCTTGCAAAGCACATACATTAAGTAACAATATCTCTTACCTCAACCTCTCGTAGTTTTGCCCTCCTTTCTTCTGACATTTCAGCTCTTAAGCTTTCTAGAGTTTGACTTGACATAGAATCTCTAGATGGGCTGTCATCAGAGTATACATCCTGCGATCTTTCTTCTCGGTATGCTCTGAAATAAAGAACAATCATCCATTTTCAAAGTCATCAGATTACATTTTATGATGCACACAAAGTTGTACTGGAAACTTTAGGGACTCCAGTGATCAATTCATTTTTTCTTTTTCTGTAGCAGTTAACAACAAGCATGAAAGTGGGTATGACAAATTATGTTAACAAATGTTACATACTGGATAAGTGGGGCAAAAAAAAACATTCCAAAAGGTAGTCTTAGTTATAAAAATATTCCCCTTATCGGATAAATGGCAAAAAAGATATTTCTGACGACATTCATTTGTTCCAATGTCTGGTTAAAGAGAATTAAATATCTTACCTTTCCTCTTCTTCCTCCTCTTTATCCTTACTATCTCCTTCTTCCAACAACTCCCATTTTGAGCTTGTCATAGCTGTAGAATACAAGTACTTCATAAATTAACACAATGCATACATGTATCCCTTGAGGCTGCTTTAATTAATGGTTTATTTTAAGACAAGATTAATAATGATCACAAAACTGACATAAAAACATTAACTATGGAGACTTAATATGGGACACTGCAATTACATCATTTCCCATGTTATATGTTGCCTGTACTGCATATTTCGTGGTAACTGCTACTGTAGCAAATTAATTGCAGCACAGCAGCTCAGTATCTGATTGCAACCATTTTACAAGATGCTACTGGTGTCTTTTTAATGTATCACATTTCACAAAAAGCCTTAAGAAGCTACCATTTTATTTAGAATGCAGACAAACCTTGAGCCTCTAAAGCTGCTGAATCTACTGTTTCCCACTTTGATGGTATAAACTTTGCAGCTGCCACTTCTTTTTTAATTGGCTCTCCATCAAGATCTTCCTCCTGGCCCACTGAAAAATGGATACAAGAACATCAGCAATAGTAGCTTTATAAAACTGGGAAAGTTAACAGAATACAGATTGATTCCAGATGACATTTGGAAAGACTAGAGTTCTCATTATCAATTCAAAATCCCCCCAAAACCACATTCAATAATATATGGTTAAAATTCCGTAATCTGTGTCAGAAGCAAAAAACTTAAAATCAAAGCTTTTTGTTATCACAAAAATATCTGCTGTACCTGGCCCCAATGAATGAGGAATAAACAGGATAAATTAGGTAATTGTGTATAGACTACATAAATCTCACTCGACAATCAGTTTCCCGTTTCAACCAGAGGTCAATCCAATGAAAATGTCCTGATGTCATAAAAGGCAAAATTAAAATATTGGTAAATATAGCATTTCACAGCAAGTGCTTATAAATACATGTATTCTCCTAGTAAAAAAGAATTCATATACTTAGTTACTTACAAGGAGCACCATCTAGATCTTCACCATCAAGATCTTCTATAGACTGACCATCGACTGACTCCTGTCTTCCTAGCGGAGCTCCGTCTAAATCTTCAATGAGTGTACCATCAAAAGGGTCACCATCCAGAGGAGCACCGTCAACCTCTTTTTCGGTTTCCTCCTGTAACTGCTATAAAGAAACAGAGACCAGTTTTATTCCAAGGTTTTACAACAATAAAATCAAAGTTCATTGAAGGATTTACTTTTTTTACAAGATGTTTATTTTCCTAGTAATCCTTACCTTTGTTCGTTCTAATCCTAAGAATATATTTTGTAGTTTGATTAAGAAATCATTTGGATACACAGCCCAGTCTTCCCAAGCTCGGAAGCATGCCATTACTTTTTGCTGGAAATAAAACAAAATCATGCAAAAATTGAAAATTGCCAAACAATATACATGTTACAACTTTAGGCTAAAAAGAAACAGCAACAAAAATTATGTTCCACATAATTATAAAAAGAAGGTTTTAATTCACTACTATACGGAAGAATTACATGCAAACTAAATATATGTCGAGGTCACAACAGAAAGTGGACGTGACTTTTGTTCAGTTTTTATAAGTCGTGCGAATGAGATAGTAAGTTGTGGCCACAAGAGAGTAAGTTGGAAGAATGACTTACATGTACTACTTCGTGGCCTCAACTTGCTATCTGGTTCCCACTAAACATGTCAATTTTATTTCGTTCCCACTTGATCTCTCATAGCCTCTACTTAGAAATTTAGTTTACACATGTCACTTGTCAAATATTTTTTTTTAGCATTGAATGCAAGCTCCAGGTTCATCTGTACATTTTCAAATTTTCTGTTTGTCACTCTCCAGTGGACAAGGCTCGAAAGTTGCTAAAAGGGTATCTATGTATATGTTAAACATTCCATACTGTCAGTAAGTCCCATCTTACCTTGAATTGTTCAGCTTTTAACCGGCCATCTATATTATTATATACTTCATTAACATCTTTGAAAATTTCTGGCAACTTTTTCTGAAAACTGCAAAAGAAACCAAGCTAATAATAGACTGCAATATTTGTGATATACAGTGTTGTCTAACTACAGACACAATGGAGGTGCAGGCAGATAAACTAAAAAGTTAACAAATAGGTCCAACAGAAGACCAGTTTATGATTATGGAGATTAATTTTTGTGAAACCAATAAGTGCTCACAAGAACAGCTATAGGTCAATTCTGGGCTAACACCTTTTCAAAAAAACAACAAAGAACATTATTCGTATACTTACAACTTTCTAAAGAAAGATGCATTCGGAATTTTTGCACCTGTGTTGTGTAGAATGTCTGATATGAGAAATAATCTAGCAATCTGAAAGACACAAAGAAACAAATTTAAAGAGTAATTCCAGTCTTATCTGTCGGCTCAACAGTGACACGTAAATTAAGCAACTCGAAAGTTAATCCATATTTCAAGTATTCTCATGTAAACCAATATGGTTTAGTATGTTGGATCAATCCAGCTATTAAACTGTCTGTTACACAAATAGGAATTTAAAAGCTGAACAATGATCAGAGAATTCTTCAATCTCCTTATAAAATAGAAAGTTTATTCAGCAGTGTCACAAAAGCTTTGAACTCCAACGTTAAGTTTATGTACATTACATAATTCAGTCAAATAAAGAAATTACCTTTTTAGGCATAGGTGTCTGCAAGATAGACAAGGATTCTGCTATGCATTCCACTATCTCTTCAGCTGATTCTGCATGATCCATACACCATAACATGGCATCACCAATTTTATTACGTTCAGGTAGCAAGTCCCTTAATGTATCTTCTAAAGCGTCTCTTTGCCTGCAAATTTACATGAACACAACATGAAAGTACTTCATTATTCATTCCTCACTACGTATATCAGCAGTATGAGATATTTATAGTCAATGATTTTCCAAGTCCAACTAAATGCATTATCGTTACAAAATATTGGTACTGATGCAAATTGGCTATGGTTACAGACATGGTATCTGTCATGGTAAAAGGCAAATGCACTGAACCATTAACATTGTTATATGCCAATCTAACTATACAACACCTAACAGATTCATGATTTGCTACATTTTTTTTTTACTAAGTAGCAGCACCACACTAATTGAAGAACTAAAGTCCCAAGTCATACATATGAACTTCTCATTCCCAAAATTTTGTGATGTGCAATTTACAAAAGTGAAAGCTGGTCCATCCAGTGTGCCTTTGTTATACATGACAAACCCCACGGAACGCTAAATTATTGTTAGTTTAAGAATTCAAAACGTTACCTATCATTTAACTGTCCTTTCCTTGGCTCTTCTTTCTTATTGACTAAAGTCTCAGGCATTCCTGATGTATATGGATTCATAGCAGGAGGCTTCCACCACGATCCACCTAAGAACATACGGAACTTTTTTGTCTTCCATTGTGTAGGAGTATCTCCCTGCAAGACATATAAGGAAGCGGTTAAGGGACAGCACCAAACCAAAGATAGTCAGAGCTCAAGGAAATACACTCGACACAACAATCGTCTACAACGTACGGAATTAAAACAACTCGAAGTAGTCTCAGCTTCAATTAAATAATTCCTTTTTCTAAGTATCATACTATATAGAACAGAGACTAAAAAGATATTGCAACCAAAAATATTTACTTGTAAAACACTGAAGAGCTTCCATCTGTAGTACACATGAGCTGGACTCTGGTTTTCAAACAGAAATCTAAAAAAAGAAAACAATATTCAAACATTTATTGTGTCTTTCTCCAACACTTTTATTGGCTAATGCAATCATGCGCCTTCTTCTATATCCCGGGGTCCCCGTAGTGCTGCTGAGCATCTGTTAATCATTAACTGCCGACAGGCTAGATCGTCATATTTTAACATTTACAACAAATGTTTGTTTTAAATGTATCATTTCAATTTTTTGTGGAATATATTATGATTAAACTTTATGAACTGTTTCTATGGAATTCTAGGTAAAAAACTAACCCATCCCCTCTCTTCACCATGAAGACTATATATTGTAATACAGACAAAACTGTCGTCCTTCAGCTGGCCTAACCTTACCGGTATGAAGACTATAT
>JAOXYB010069168.1:11107-24200 GCA_028565635.1 Phoronis ovalis
TCCTTCAGCTGGCCTAACCTTACCGGTATGAAGACTATATATTGTAATACAGACAAAACTGTCGTCCTTCAGCTGGCCTAACCTTACTATAACTACAATTTACCTAAATTGTGGGTTGTTGAGCTCTCTATTCATAATCATTGCTTCAAACATCGGACCTTCTCTAACCACGAATTCTATCACTCGATGTATCGTACACAGCAATAATCTGAAAGGAATAAGCCCAATGACAATCTAAGCCCTCCCCCAAGATGACAATGATTTCAAACATAAAACAAGATTTGCAACTAAGGCAGATAGAGTTTGTTTTGTAATTTAAAATTCATATTCTATACAGTTACAATGCAGTCACTTGAGAGCTATAGCTTACTTTAGAATTTACTTTCCTTCTTTTTCTATTGAGGACACAAAATGACACTAATGACTAAATAAAATGTTCAACTTAGAAAACTCCATTAAATTCTAAAAGTACTAGAGATCTGGAAAGAGTTCCTGTCCATAACTCGTTTGATTACATATGAATAATAGTTACACTACAAATCAGTGTTACACTACAGTTATGTTATTCATTGGATAAACCCTGCTCACGGATGTCACACTACCAGATGCTATGTGACTTCATCATTGCCCAGCTGGAGAAACCAAAGGAAATTTGCCTAGCATGGAAATCCGGACGGTAAATAATTTTAAAAATTAATTTAGCCAAAACCTTCATAGAACAGTGCTTTAATATTTGTAACTGGTTTATAACAATCTGGCTAATTTTGTCATTTTTACCTATTTTAACGTATGTTTTATCTGAACAGGCAATTTCTTTGTGCGATACTTTTAAATATAATTTTTTGTTCAAGTGTTATGTACCTAATCTAATTTTTGTTTCATGCAAACAGACTTTTTTTAAATTGGTCACTGAATTGAAAATATTCCAACATTTTTGAAATTTAGTTGCCAAACTCCTTTGTTACATGAATCAATGCCTTAGAAGTATCACATGAAATTCTATCAACTTGGGCTACTGAAAAGAATAATTTAATCAAATATTGAACGTCATGTTCATACTGAAAACTTATATTGTTTACAAAATGCAAAATCTCTCACAAAATATTTGACTTAAGGCAAGATGCAGTATATAGCCATGAGAATTAATTGTTGAATAGCAGCAAAATGGATGTGCAAAAGCAATAAGCATTCATTAATTTCTGAACAGAAAATAATTTATGATACAACGAAGAAAACCTGGTCTAACAGTCATACAAAGTTGGGCATAGGAACTCGTCGCAAATCTCCAGTTGCTCATTTTTGAAGTGACTGAATTGTACCCTCTTATTTTTCAAGTATTGCATGTGCATACTAAAGAAGGCAAATAGAAAAAAGTGCAAAACTTTTTTACTTGAAGCAATAAGTCAGAAATGATATCAAAACAATTGAAATAAGATGTTTTTGGTGCGAAAAATTTAGTAACAACTTGGATTGCTGAGCAGCAGAAATATTTGCTTCCTAAAAATACTTTTAGCAAAACAAGACCTAGCATGTTATAGTTATGAATGTTTCTTACAGTACTTGCAATACTCTAGTTATTGACATCATCTACAACAGACTATTTGTATATACCAGGTGGCGTAGTTGAAACAAATTCAATCCATCCCATAGTTCTTTGTGTTTATGAGGAATCTCACAAGCGTGCAGTGTTATTGTATGTATCATACACAAAACACTGCTACTTGGGATATGGATGGATTTTGTTTCACTATGCCATCCAGTATATACAAATAGTCTACTGACAGCAGATAATTAGCAGCAAACTTAACCACTACAACATAGAATGAAAACAAAAGATGTCTACAAAATTAAGTTAATCATCATCAGGTTTCAACTACCTACTAACATAAACAATATTTACGACTCTGATGTTCAGTTTTATGATTTGTGATTAAATTAAGCTTCCATCTTACACAGTCAATTTCTGTACTTCTACATATACACATTCATGTACAAACTGATTATTTTAAAACTATATTTACAACTAGTTATAACAAATGTAAGATAAATTACTTGTTGAAAGTAAACGGGGGGGAAAAATGGATCTTGATATTTGCTTGTGCAGCAGATACTTTTAAGATAATTCACAACATACAACATATATTAAAACTCAATCAAGCTTGACTTTTAAAGAAACTTTTTTGACGGTATGAAGTATAATGTATTACTTTAAAGTATAAAATATGCTTAGCTTCTGACAGTATATAAACTAGACCACAAATTAAGTAAAACTCTTAAAGGTTTGTTTTACAGTACACATTTTCACTTGAGAATTATCAAGCAATTTTACGAAGTTATTTACAAGCAAGCTACTGCACTACAGGTCTACACAACTGTCATCTGTGTGCATATCCCAGCTTTTACATAGAAACTGGGGTAACTTTACAACACTAGATTCTTACTGCTTCAGTTCCCAGTTTCCACTAAGAAATGTAACATCATATGCCGCCACTAGTTTCACATGCCTTTGCTTTTATCCCATATGCAGCTAGATGAGACAATGAGGCAAGACACCATTACTTTTTTCCACATGCCCATGACTACCTCTTCACTTGATGTTCCTTCTCTTCCAAGGCTTGAGTGGTCTGGTTGTCATTCTTGCGGATAGTAGTGGAAAATTCCAAGGACTTAAACCCTAACTATTATTTTTTGTTTTTTAAAAGCCAAAAATTATCCTAACTAGCGATAAATAACGAAAGATTTTATACCTCTCTGTAGGGATAACCACTTTCACAACAGCTGCCTGTAACTTCTGTGTTGACGAAAATAATAATGTAGACACCATCATTAATAGTGTACATGACAGTTCATATAAAACAATGTTTGTAAAGATAACAACTTTAGAGCTTCTGTAGCACAAAATAATGATACTCAAAGAATATGCTTCTGGTATTTCCAAAATATATTATTACGTATCCAACTACATAAGTTAATATTAAAAGACCTGTGCACAAAACATATTTCCTTCACATTATCTTGGTGCTATGTAAGCTTAAAGATATTTGTACAGTTGTCATTCTTGTACTTACCCACATTAAACTTAATTCTATTGTTTTAGAACAAAGTGCTTTAACACGTAACGTTACGTAAAAAAAAATTATCATACAATTAGATAAAAACCTCTTTGATTATTTGAAAATCTTAATGATTCTTAATTAAAATTTCTTTTATATTAATATTAAAAGAACACCAAAAGTAGCAGAGGAGCTATTACAAACAAATCAATCTTTTAACAAAAACTAAAGCTTTATGTTGTGACATTTTCACTGCAATTCTTGAATCATAATTTGTGCAGGGTGAGAATTATGGGAACCTTTGTAGAAACACATATTTTAAATAAATTAATTATTACCAGGATAATAATTATAAACAGTTACAAAGAGGAGGGAGGTGGAAAGGTTTCAGTGGTTGGAGAGTTAATTTTAATCATGGGGGAGAAACAATTTGAAATACTTGATTTAAGGTCCCTTTGGCAGTAATTTTTAATGAAATGACGCATTTCAGACAACACACTGCCACCGAAGTGTCCAAATTTTTATAGAATGTGAACATACTGTGGCGATGTAACATCTTAAATTACGAGAAAGTGACAACACAGTGATAATGCCACAACACAAATAAGTTGTTTACAAGATATTTCAGTTACCTGATTGAAATCTTGCTCTTCTGGCTTTTCTAATGCAGCATCAGGTGGTGCAAAATTACTGTACTTGTCACGATTATCTTTCTTTTTAGTCCTCGCTTGAGCATTGAATGGAAGCCCGGATGGTGGAGGGGGTAGAGACAACTCCATCATTGCTGGTGGTATATACACAGGATGGGGAGGTATAGGCACTGCCTTCCCCCAGCCTAACTTCATCTCAAATTCCATAATATCCTTGCCTACATTACAATGTTTTCAATAAACGTACATTTACATACAAACAGAAGATGACGCTTTATTGCCTTTCTGTTTTTCACCCGAATACTTCAAAAGAATGATTTGAAAATAAGGATTAGAAGACAATTTAATATACAAAGTAAAACACACAGCAGTTTGTTCCACACACGATTCCTTCTACACGCAAATTTCCTGGATTTCAAAACAAACAGCTCTTCACAGTTTACCTTTCAATGATGCTAACGCTCTTTCGCCATCTTTTCTATTCATATATGCAACAAAGCCACAATTTCTGTTTCGCGCTCTTTCTTCTTCAGAACGTGGCCACATAATTTTGACACTTGCTAATGGTCCAAAACGACCAAATATCTCGCATAATTGTTGTTCTGACATCTAAAAAACACCACTGAAAGTATTAACAGCAAGCCACAGTACAATTCAAGTGGCATTCATAATATTCTGCAGTCTAGCTGCACTTTGTATACACCAGTGTACGTCTGTATACACGCACATGTAAAAACCAGCATACAGTAAGTAGCATGCTGAATTACTGAAAGAATTTAAATTACAAAGAATGTTTAAATCAGTGATTTTTTTTGCAAGTTTGAATACGCTATTAACCCAGACTAGTAGTGATTAAGGCTATTCCATTAAATCTTCATTAGGAGGACCCATAAATAATTATAACTATGGGGAAAAGGGTTGCATACATTTTCAATTATAACAAACTTTCTATTATAGGCGGCTTAATTTTAGTTTTGATGGGGGGGGGAACAGTTGGACTCAAGGGTAGGAGGAGAAGCAAAAATAATTTAATCCCCTTCATACCTTTGGATTGATGTTTCCCAGGTAAAGATTAGTTGTCATAGTATCATTGTCATAAGAAGGTCGAGAGTCCATGTCATCCACTACAATAAAACAAGATCATAAGCAAACTATTCTACATGCAGGTTTGGTAAGTAAAATAAACTTGCGTTGGGTGCACCTCAATTCTTGGAAACTTCCATCAAATTATTTCGTTACGTGTATTAACCACAAAAATTCTCCTAGTGCACAGAGAGTATTCACTATTAACAACTCTCACAATTTTAGAAATAGGAAACCATTGAATCTTTCATCAATGGAGATTTTATACAAATTGCTTAATAGCAGGAAGACTGATTGACCAGCACGGAAAAACCTACTTATAGATGGTCTTCCTAAAGCTGACTGAATTGGGTCTGGTGGTTCAAAGCGACTACTTCGCGACCTGTCATCGCGTTTGCCTTTATGACGCTCCTGTCGTTCTTCTTGTATACTACAATGTGCAGATAGCAAGTTAAGACAATTTAGAAAAGTAAAGATTAACATAATCAACACAAACTATTAACAAGATTCTTCTTCTACAAATGTAAACACATGATGAGAAAAGTATTAAAGAGGACTTACACTTTTAGTTCTTCTTTAAACATTTCTAAATTCGTCTTCTTTTTTTCTTTCTCTTTAGCTTTTTTTGCAGCCTGCAAAATGAATCAGAATGTATTTATCAGAATGACCAAACAAACTATAATGATCCATTAAGTTCAAGACAAATCTGTTTTCCTAAGTACTAATAATAGATACTACCAGTTAGATTAGCTTTTAAATACAAAACAGTACCAGTACTTTACATTGCTAAGCACATTTAAACTCTCATGATTCACCCTGATTAGATTTTACACAGAATGAACTGAGCCTTTTCCATCTTTAATAGTAACATAATGATGTCATGATATACTGGCCAATCAAAACAAGCAGCTATTGACAGATCTCCTTTGCTTTGATGTAATTGAGATCCAATTCTTAAAGAAGTATTTCACAAAGGCAACAAAGAGCAGTACCCAAGTTACTATATATTAGTATTTTACTTTTCGCACTACCTACCATTTGCGTGACAGGTTGTTCTACCAATTGCATGCAAATGTTCTAGTTAATAAACACATGAAGCACATGCTAAGAATCACTATATTACATCACATACAGCAGACCACATTAAGCACTTACAGATCGATCAGGTGTATCTTTTCTCTGTGATTCTTTCGATGACTGGAACGTTGATGTCAATTCTGCTAATTTAGACGTTGGTTTATATATCTGCCCTCTGTCACCAGATTTATCTATAACAATAAGATCTTACTAAGCCTATACTGTACGAAAAATAACAAATGTATTCGAACAGAGCATGCAACTTACAGCAATGATTTTGGGGATAAGCACTCATAGCCCACTTGCATTCCCTTTCAGTTCTATTAAATTTTGGATTGGGGAGTCTGACATTAAAATACGAGATACCTCTCAATATTATAAATCGAAATTAAGATGGACATGCGTTTGAAGTAGCATTAGCACTGACTATTACACTCCAGAAATGCCTCAGTTACAATGGCATAACAAAAATACATGTTAATGAGACAACTAAAACACTGACTTGATCACTTTGTAATGGAATAAAATGAATATAATCATCTCAAACACTTTATGCAATAAGCTTAGTGTAAGAGAAGTTAAAACAGGACCAGTTACATTTTAGAATATGATTCCAACTTTCAAGTAATAGCATTGTACATACTATTCACAATATTAAGGTACAGGGCTAATCACGCTGTCTTTTGACAGTAATTAATACTCATACTAACTTTTGTTGCTCCTTTCTCTGTGTGCCTCAGCTGAAAAGATATAGTTTATTTAGAGACTGCTTCATTGGAATTTAGTGTCAGGGGAACATTGAAACACTAGCAATCATGGGGTCCAATTACAAGGGGACAGAATTAGGACAAGTTTGCAGTATTAGTCAGTTAATGCTACTAAGGTTGAAAATAGTTGAATGGAAGTGACAAGTTCGAGTTACTGGAGGGGAATGGCACACAAAGTCATTTTCCTTTTTAATAGCAACTTTTAATGAAAGTCCTAATGTGAAGCTTTTTTAGCAAAACATGTACATTTTAAAGGTAAGGCACCAGGTACCACAACTGATGAAAGTTTATACTATCAGACAGTTACTACATAAAATACATGTACTAAGCAGACACTCACTACATATAATACTAATCACTACATACATTACAGCATTTTACAGAAAACCATATTTCTAGCAGTGTACACAAAACACAATAGTCAGTGTGGCTTTTTCATCCATATATATAGACATCATTTATGGACTGCACTGTTCACCCGGGTCAACAAGTGGCATTGGGGAAAGGCCACATACATAAAGGAACATTTTCACAATAAACATAGTCTTACCATCCTTATCACCAAACATTCCTCCTTTAACCCATGTCTTTCCATGCTTTGAAGGTTCTGCAAATGATGCTAAAAACTCTTCATATACTTGTGCAGCAGCCTGCTGTTCTTCCTGTTAATGTAAATTACAGATATTAAAGAACAGTGTGTATGAAAACATGTAATATTCTAAACATCAGTTATAATCAAAGTGAAAATAACAGGCTTTTGAACAGAAAAAAAACTTATTCTTGAAATAGTGCTTATTGAAATATCAAATTTCAATAAATTCTGGTACGAAATTGGGATAATGTTAGTGACTAATTTTCTTTAATATGTGTCCAATGAACAGTGAGTTTTAAAGTCCAGTTTGTGCCAAAACTGCCGTTAATTACTTCTAACCTGTAGTTAGTATCAATAACATTACCTTTGCCCGTAGATCCTCTTGTTCTTTTTTAGACAAGGTCTTTTTCACATTCATCGTGCCAATATTAAAAGCCTTGAGTTTTGTCTCTGGGATAGCCTGCAAGTGACAAAACAGTAACATACAAATGCATTAATGCAGCTTTCAATATATAGCAGCTTGTACAACTTTGTTTTCCAATGTCATTGACAGGGCTGTGTAGTTTGCATATAACTTGCTAGCTGCAATTTACTAGGACATTCATTTTTGTACATCTATAATCTTAAGCATGAACCCAGTGTTACTGTATGACTATATGTCATCTTCCTATAAAGGACAAATATGGCTTGATGTGTAAGGGGAATATAGTCCTGAATACATGACCATGTCTTCTAAGGCTTTCCATGGGTATTACTTTTTCATTTCAGTAAAAATACTTTTAATTGTAAACTCAAAGTAAATCAATTAATGAATCTTTTTTGAAAATAAAATACACAGTTGGAAACATTTCATAAATGTCATGCTTCATCAACATAACCTGAGATAACCTTCTAAAGCTAATATGTTGATCTAATTAGTCAAATGTCAGTCTGACAGCAAATATCTTGAAAGCAGAACAACTGTACATATGTCAGACTTAGACTAAATTTTAGTGTCCATTGTATCCATCAGACTAGTGACAGAGACCATGTGGTGGTTTGAGGCCCGGGGTATCCTCCAGGCTCTGTGTAAGCATAATTACATTCCGAGCCCTTTGCAAGTTTGTACTACCGCCTCTGGATAATCTGGCTGGTTACGAAGCCTCTTCAGCATATATATCAGGAGGTGCAAACACAAACTCATAGAGCAGGACTATGTATGTCTGTTTTGGCGAATGTTAATAATCCAAATTCAATCGCCATATCCATAATCGGGCCCAGGATTCTACACTAGTTCAGATTGCGAATATCAATCAAGAGGTGCAAACACAAACTACGTATGTAACATATGTAATGTAATAATGCGTGTTTTGGCAACAATGTTAATACTCTGAATTCAATCGCCATATCCACAATAGGGCCTAGGGTTCTACACTAGTTCATAGGCAGATTGCGATTCTACCGGGGATTCTACATTGTAAGCCGAGGACCGTGGGTCGAGGAATAAAGAGAATAGAAATTAGAAGAATTAGAAATCCGGCGTGTTCGAGTTTGACCATTTTGAGTTTGAGATAGGTCGCTCCTAGTAATATACTCAAGATGCATTCAGCAAACAAAAAAATCCACACTTACAAATAAATATTTTGTCCTTTGACAGAAATAATCAAGAAAAATGCCTACCTTAGCGGCATTTTTGCCTAATTTGTCACTTTTACTTTGCCACAGCTTGTCCGCCATTTTGTACTAATTTCCGAACATTATCGAAGTTACACGAATAATAACGATAATCGTCCTAGGAATCGGATTCCCCTGTTAGACAGACCTCGGGACTTACATAAGTCCCTTTTGGGAAAACTGGAGTACACTGCAAAAAGTGTAACTTTTGCTTTTAAAACTTATTCAGTCATATTTTGTCAAAAAAGACAAGTAATCAAAATCTGTAAATCATTGTGTGTTCGCACATAACTTAGGATGAAAGGAGATGGGTAAGTAAGATGTCTTTTTGCAGAGATTGTCAATGTAGCTGAGTAGATATTTAAATCAAGTTATATTCGGTAAAAATAGAATCTTAACTCTACAGGATCAAAAACATGTAAATTCTTGTACTTTGTTTGATTATTGTAACAAAAAGTTTATCACCATGGTAACTCCAATGAATGGGCCTTACAGTAAAATAGCTGTAGCGGATGTACCAGCGGGCGCAGAGGGCCCTGTTTCCCCCAAAAAATAAAAAGTTATGAATATTTAATTGTGACTAACAATTACAAATTATAATACATTTATACAAAATATTTTGTATAAAGACCATTCGTTTTAACACTCTTGAGTCATTGATATTCATAATATAAACATTTCTGGTGTATTAGGCCATCAAACTGAATATTACATTTCAGTAATTATATAGATATCAATCGAATATGCAGCATTTTTTCTTAAAACCATGTAAATACACACAAAAAAATCTAGTGCGTATGTTGTTAAGCATTATACATGATTATATACCTAAGTTGTTTACCCGGTGTATGCCTCAATCCTCAATCCAAAATTATTGACTAGCCCCCCCCCCCGACTTAAAAATGTGTCCTTTAGTATTTATGTTATGTGAACAAAGACGTGGGACAAGTTAACACAAAACACATTTTATTGTCCAGATTAAACTACGTCGTGAGAAAAATGTTTAATTTAATTATGGCATCGTTGCTTTATTATTTATTTATTGTCTTCTTACAAATTGCAAAACAACGATGTGTCATCGACTACCATTATATTTAATACATCAGTGCAATTCTCCTACTATTTTGTTTTAAACAATTCATTGAACATGTTTTTATATATTTTTATTCTCAAATATAGTCATAACATGTAAAACAACAACAAAAAAAATCATACTGGTGCACGTTCTTTACAATAGCAGTAAGGTCTAAGATGAGGCTGCGTATCCATGATACAATGGGGTGCGTTTCCATACTTATTTATACGGCTGATAGCTCTGTCATCAGTTTCATAAATATTTTCTTTAATGTAACGACTTACAGTTCCTTCGAAACGCCCAAATCCCGGTTTTGTTTCTATAGTTACTTGATAAAAAATTTGATTCAGTTCCATATCATCCGATAAATCAGCTTCTCTTCCATCAAAGTCTTTGCTTTGTTTGTATTTTAGTACATTTTCGTTTGGACTATGTACCACTGCTTGGGTTACATTGTACAATTCAAGCTTGAAACATTTTCCTCTAAACTTTTCCGTAATTGAATTCATTTTATTAACTAACGCATTAGCAGCCGATATAACTTCATTATCATCTAATCTTATCGGTTTCCAGTTCAGACATGCGCACCAGTGTGGTTCAATGTCAGCGTCCTTACAAGTGCGTTCCTTTGGAATTTCTTTAAATAAGCTTATTCCTCGTTTTCTAATGTCACCTTGTGCTGTACCAGTAAAATTGACAAGAGCTAAGAGTGTCTCGTGTATATCAAACGGTGTAGTTAGACGACGAGCATTTGTCCGCATATTTTTCATAGCATCGGGATACTTGTTATGGAATGAATCAGGAAAGCGGAATGAGAAAAATGGCAAACGTTCTTCTAATTTTCCCTGTAAGGTACTTCTAATGTCATGAAACCTTGCACCATGATCACTCATCAGTATTAAAACAGTGTGATCTAAATAACCCTTTTCATGTAGAAAAATTAAAAATTCTTTTAAATCATCGTCTGCCCATTGTAAGTAACTACTACTTCCATGTGAATATTCAGAATGAAATCCGAACATAAATTTTGGTCTTTTTCCATATACTCTGTATGTTTCTTTAAACCAGTTTATCATATTAACATGTCTCGGTAATGAACCTAAACAATATGGTCGATTTCTTCTATACATTTCTCTTTCTGCTAGAAGCTGAAATGGTCTACCATAATGATCTGTTGGTTGATTTTTAAATCCGAGCATTCGGTACTGAAATGTGCCGACTACAGCGCCATCTTCTGTCCACTGAGTAATATATCCGATATTTTTGAAACGCTTCCAAATCCACGGGTGCCCATCAACTTGTGTTCCATTGGGATGTCCTCGTCGTGCTTCTGGTAATTCCATTTCCGTTTTTCCAGTGAGGATCGGTAATAATGCTTGAGGTGTACCATCGCCAACGATGTTGTATTCTTCTAGAACTGTGCCACCCAAAACATTTACAAAATATTCATACGATTTCGGTAAATTTCTCATCCAAGACATTCTAGATACAGAATCAAAACCAAAAATAAGCACATCATATCCCAAAGAGGACTTTAGAAGAGGTAATTTCAAATGTCTGTTTAAAGTTTCTTCTGATGGTTTTATGCCCGACATTACATTTTGATACATTCCTTTGTTTTTTCCTTTACACCATATGATAAAGAAATCAGTAGGAATAGTTTCTCCATTTCTAATTGGAATTAATGTTTTCCCTAATACACTATCATCATCATCCCCACTAACTACTGGCACATATCGACATTCTACTCCCTTGTATTTTTTCTCAGCTTCTTCAGTTATATAAAAGGTGCTGTTATATATATACACAATATTTTGCTCTCGTGTACATTGTAATTTATTAGCTATTTTTTTAAAGAATCCCGAAATTTCGGCGTCAAATGGATCTAATTCTGGATGTACACATAGCTGTCCTTCCTGCTTTAATCTATAGATTGCCTGTTGTTGTTTGTAAAATACACTTTTTGCAGGTGCTGTTATTATTACAGGATCAGAGTTTCGTAATAACGAGGCATCTTCGCTATTTATAATAACTAGTTGTGGTAACTTTAGACTCGACCTGGATCTGATGCCTAAAAATCCATGATTGCTTTTGAGCATATAAACCGAGAAGAAAATAAAACACAATATCGTTACATATCCAGTTTTCCGCCATCGCCGAGGCCATCGACAACAAAGGTGCAACATGATGTCTTCATTAAAATACGATCTCCGTTGAAAATCTTTATAAGAGCATCAAATTAGATATGTTCTTTTCACTTCTAATCAATAAACGTCACTTTTTCAGATACGTAACCTCAAATTCTTCTTCCATTTTCAGATAACCCAATTAGTCCTCCAAGGACCTTTGAGAAAAATATGGCGGTAAAAATATACGTGAATGTAGTTCTCAATACCCATACGTGTCTATGCCAATTAAGATAATGCGGTTCATCCTTGATGAGCTGAGCAGGCGAAATTAGATTTCCAATTTGCTCTTAGCTGTCTAAGATTTTAAAGAATCCTCATTATCATTACTCGGCAACATAAAATCTGTATAGCACATGTTATACATCGCATATTTTATTATGTTATAAACCATACAAATGTTACTTTCAGCTAGCATATCTTAAAGAATTTAGATTTAATAGATTATGTAGCGTTAATTTATTTATTAAATATACTATACTTTTTACCCTTAAATAGACCCTAAAGTTATTGTTTTCTATTAGCTTGCTTCATTTGCTTGATATCAAGTTACGCCATTGGTTTATGGCAGCTGTCTACTGCAGTTCATTAAAAAAAATAAAACTCGCTAAACCTTTCCAGATTGCTTCTTACAGACTTGCTCAAGTCCTTGTGAACTTAAAAAAAAAAAAAAAAAAAAAAAAAAAAAAAAATTATGTTTATTTCTCTTTTTTATGTCTTTTACATCAGTGTTTTTTTTTTAAGTTCACAAGTACTAGAGGAAGTCTATGCTTCTTGGTGCTTATATGTTCCGTATCTTCTTTTGTAACAGTGTTATGCTGAAGAATTGACTAAAACACAACACAGGTTTAAAGATTGTAATTCAGACTAATTTTAATTTATAATTACAAAGGTTTTATACAAAGAGAATAATGTACTTTGACCATCAGGTGTAAGAGCTTAATTCAGAAGCCAGAC
>JAOXYB010069180.1:0-10010 GCA_028565635.1 Phoronis ovalis
TAGGAAAATAAATAATTTTTTAGGAAATTTTTTTTTTCACATTATCTTAAATTACAGAGCCGACTAACATTAGTCTAGAGCCAGTTCAGCTGACGCAGGGTCCATCATGAGTTGTCCAGCTTGTATAGAACTAGAATGTCTGTAATTTGATGTTTATTCTGATCCAATCCCATGGTTATCTTTTTGCGTTTCCTTAACAAAATTTCAGAGGAAGATCCAGGATTTAAACACTAGTTAGGATGTCAGATTGAGAGCAATTCGCCAAATTTTCGTGCACCTATTTTTATTTTAATGTTGTTTTTTTTTATTCACAGGGTTTTTGATCAAATTTAACTGCTTATATTTTATGGCATTTTATTTATATCCACCATACATCTAGCTTCCTAGCTACTTGCAGGCTATTTATTTGGGTGAATCTGTAACCTCTCCGCCGATTGTTTAGTTGGCATGAATGTTCATTTGATGACACAATTTCTGTACTGGTTTAACAACTCAAAATATAAAGTACTCACTCACAAATTGTGCTTTTGGTACAAAATAATTGTGTTGCATTTATCAAGATATGCCTTTGGGCATAAATTCATTCCATAAACTTTTTCTATATTCTATGTATATTGTCTATTTGCAGTTGTTAAATTTTTACCCAGCCCAACCCTGAAGATCACCTCACACAGCAAGTTTCAAATATTCATACTCAGGAAAGCCATATCAAAACATGTGGAAATTGACAAAAAATAGTAAAGATGTATCAGTATCTCGTTGTATTATCCGGATTGCCTAATACAGACAATACACAACTAGTAACGCCAACAGTACCATAGCTTGGTCCGCCTTTGTATAGAATCATCCCCTCTAACGTACTAAAATTGGCTTCTTAAATCACAAAAGCAATAGCACATTGCCATGAGAATTTATTCCACCACATAAAGGTGTCAACAAAAGATATCGATCATTGTCGTTTTAAATCTGCAGTTGGTCCAATCAAAATTTTCACTCGATTTGTTTTCATACCAAACAGGAAATAGTTCCGGTGACTAAAGTTCCATTATTTAGAAACTCTGCAGTTATTAATTGCTTACTGGGTAATGACTGAACAATGTATTAATAAAGATAACACTATGTTAAGATCCACAGTTTCTTATATTCAGATCTAACAAGCACATACTGTAATTCAGGGCAATACCATTAGCATAAGGTGCAAAACACTACAATTAGAAATTGCGAATAATCAAAAACACTAATTACAATAAGATCATTAGTTGTGTATTATCATTTGGTAGACTAAAAAAACTACGTTTCCACAATAATAGCAGTAAAATGGAAAGTGCTTACATTACAATAATGCTACTAGCTTACTGCAAGACCATTACAAAAGTGTAATCTAATATTTAATGGCGGAACCACTCCCAAAATGGAGGTCTGTCTTCATAGGTATATCAAAATGCAACATACCACGACCTCGACTAGATCTAACAACTTTGGTAAATAATAGTAAAATGTTATACAAAATACAAAATGCCTCAAAATTCAATGCATAACCACCGAATATTAATTAAAACACCTTCAAGGTGATAAGAATTCACATCGTTAAGAGCTACTAACATCTATACAAAATATTGACCTGTATGATTTTTAACAGCTTAACAAGATAAAATGGCAACAACAGTGCACTAAGAAATGTCCGAATCATATATTCAATTTTAAGTAAGCGCAAAAGGCTGTAGGCTGTCTAAATTAATGGCAAAAGCCCTGAATTTACCAAAAACATAGGGATGCATGAAAACATGATTCGGAAGCATTGCTCATTTGTCAATATTGCTTTAGATGACATACTCATGCATGCACTGCTTTTGCATAAATTGGAAACATACACATAGCAATTGCGAACAATATTTTAGTTAAATTCTAGTTTGTTAATGAATAACAATGAATTCCTTCCTCAGCATTATAACAGGGAGTACATATGTTTAGACAAGAACATCTCATGTCAGTAACTGTAAATTACAAGTCCAACATTCTGCAAGACTTTATCAACTACAGCAAAACTAATACTTAACATGAAGGTGTAGGAAACATAAAATATAGCCTTAGTCAGAGCCCAAACAATACACAAAGCAAACTAAGATTACGAAACAAAATATTGTTACAAGTCAGCTTTGTATTGAACAGCACAGCTCTTATGCTAGGTTGCCTTCTCGTAATAAAACAAAGCCAGTGATTCTTTTCACAGCTAAACTGCAGGAATTCATTTATAGAAAGCTGACTGTAACGATTTATTTCAAAATCTTGGTATATTAGTCTTTATAGGCCATAACACAGCAGTGCAGGGATTAGGGTTTCTAGGAATCTTATTGCTCGCCTTCATTTTCCTTCCCTTTCAGGTTGTTTCGCCAGTCAGGTGTTTTAGGTTGCTGCAATGACACAATGACCACATTAACCCTTACAAACTCAGAGAGATTGTGACTTGCATGATGCTTACTCAATCTTTCATCAACTTTTTTGATGGATTAATGCAGTTGATCACAAATGTTCCTTATACTTTAGACACCGTCTCCTTGTGGAAATCAAAACGCTAACATAGACCGAGTAGCTCAACAAGTCACATATTGCAATAATTGTGCCTAAAATGCAAATTTCGTACAGTGATAGCTAGAAATGTGAAACTCTCTGAGAAAGGAAGAGTTAGGAGTGCTGGACAGACAAAACACCTGGTGAAAAACAGTGAATAAAAACGGCTGAGCAGAGACCCAAGTGTCAGGTGAAGACTTGTTATGAAAACAGTGTCATCATAAACAAACAGGCGAATGTACATGTTTTATATAGTACACTTCTTCATAACAAGTGCACCATTAAGCAAGTGCAGGCAATGCAGACAAAACAATCAACACCTTACAAACAATTTAAAAATAAATATACCAATACAAACAATGTAGACATGACAGATGCAGAGACAGTTGCAAAAGAAACATCGTCTTATAAAGCAAGTCCATCTTGATGTATATGGAACAAAAAAGCAGGGTCATATCATGAATGTGTTATTACAGCATCTATCCACAAAAAAAAAACGATCCACAAGAAGCCTTTAGTATTGTACTTTTATTACCCTATCTGTCATGCTTTTAATAACCCAGAGTCCACTGTTGTTTGGAGGACTCCAGGGTAAGTAAAAGGTTAATAAACAGAGCAAGCACAAACACAAAGGGGGTTGTAATATCAACACATTTGTATAGAAACGAAAAAAAATTTGAAAATTGTCATGACGAAAGTCGGTCTGTTCTTGGAGTAAACTTCAGGATATGACCCCGATTACTAATTCTAAGTACACTGGCTGTTCTTCTGGTAAATGTTTCAATGCTAAAAGTATAGAAAAGAAACTAGAAAAAAGTACAGAATAAGCAACGGAGAAAGAGCAATAGCCAGGTAAATTTTTTTGTGACAGACAAAATTTTGAGCTAACTCATAGTTCATGAAATTTCAACACCTGTAGTCAATTTTTGGTAAAATGAATCAAAATAAAATTAATAATGACAAATAGTAAGGCCAAAATAAAACATATGCAAACTTTTCATGTTTCGTGCTCAAGATTGCTCTTTAGAATGCAACAGGTGAGCTTGTGACAAGGCAATTCTCTGTCAAAAACCTGGCAACTGCAACATAGAGACAGTAAATTTTGTGTGGAAGATAAGGTCTCCTTTTATATAGTGGAATAAGGTCAAATATTTTAGCAAATGCACAATTATAGTCCATTCACATTTTTTCATCTAAAAACCACAGCTTCCTCAAATTCTACTAGCATAAATATGAAGCACTATGATAGCAATGCACAGAAAAACATTGCAAAAAGATATTGTTTAACAACTCAGCCACTTTAACGTCAAACGCAAATCATATACTACTTGAAATTTAAACAAATTCATGACACTCAGTGCAGACTACACAGGCTACCTAAAATGCCATTAACATTTACGAATTACAAGATTTAAATTCCAAGTAGTATAGAATGTGTATTGATAAATTGTATCCAATGGGAAACCAGTTTTTTATTGTTTACGGACCTCTTCTTTTTCATCCATAGCATATTTGGAGTGTCCTGTTGATTTCAAAGACGTCCGGAAATTCTTTGAATCACCCATCTTTTTCTCGAATTTTGCAAGTCTAAAATCAAAATGTTGCCAAGATTAAGACAAAAAATGAATAGTTAAGTCATCATACTGCAAACTTCATATTAGCATTGTAGATGTAAAGTTGTACCAACTGCAATCCTAGCAAGTTCAGACTTTTTATGTAAACATTTTCAGCATTAACAGGTGTTTAAGACAACAAGAAATCCATTGTTCAGTGATTAACGCAATAGTTAAGTCATCGACACCCAAGAAAGACAGGAGGCAGAAAATAACCGGAATCAAAGTTTATTTCAGTCACTGATACACAAATGCAGGCAACAGTGACATAAACTTGGCGTGCTGGCATGGTACTTGATGAGGATGAGTGGAGAAAAGACATGTCATGTTAAGAACCTCAACCTAAAAGTTAACCGCAAGTTACACATTAAGTAATGCATGTTTGAACTAAACAACTATAAGCTGTCTTTTAGCAGAATATCAACAATTAAAACTGTACACAACTCACTTGCTCTCGGCTCTGGAGACTTTCTTGAGTACTGGCTTGACACTGTAAATTCATGAAGTTTTGTAAAATTAAAGACTTAACTTTCCCACTTTACCATATTTAAGCATTAGTCTGTTCTTAAATACTGTATGACTAATGCCGAAACAACAATTTGTCCTCATGTGAAATGTTTACAAATGCAATACAGAGAAAATGGAATTTCGTGTTCTGTTAATCTGATATGAACAGCAATTCCCCAAAACAAAAATCACCTCTTCCTGTTTTGTTTATTTCCTAAAATGCCAAAGTATGCATTTCCTAAGTTTAATTTAATTTACAACTTGTGTCCATTCAACCCCGAGAGACTCATTTCAAGACAGGAAACAGTTGGTACACAAGTATCATAGATAAAAGTACTCTTTTGTGCCGCCCTGGATATTGAACACAAGCTGACACTTTTAACAAGATGCCCCTTTTGAGCTTCTATTCAAGGTTATGTTGGATATGTTCCCAGATTATCAAATTAATGTTTATACGTTTACTTACAACTTGCCCTTGATGTCATTGATTTTTATTGTAAGTTCATTAATCTAAAACAGGCAAGAGAAAATAGTTAAAATACTTTTCTATAATACTGACAACTGTGAAACTAGTAATTCAGTATCAGTAATAAACAAAAGTCAGCAGAAACTAGCACCTTTCCATTTCAAAAAGTGAGCACATTTTAAATTTTTGACTTGCCATAAGAAATGACATATATCCGCGCAATTATTACGTTTTGACACAAAACTGCAATTTTACAGGTAAACAACATGCAAATCAAGATTCACATTGCCAAAACCTGCAAAAGGTAGAATATATAATCAATTAAAGAGCAGCTGTAGCCTGACTGTACTTTCTGAACACAGAGCTGAAATGGTGAGATATATATTTACATTTCAAAAAAGTAGGAAATACCATATATAGAGACAAGCTATGCAAGCAGCCACATACTACAATTCTAACAGTTGCACTAGCTTTGTTACTTTACAATGTACCGCAAAATCTAAAAATGGGGATAATACACATATGCAACGAATATCGCAGATACATTTTCTTGTATACTGAACTTCCTTTTTCTTGTTGACAAGTTAACATCAGAAGTTCTGAAAGAACTACTAGGATTTTTAAATAACGTACTGTTTGCAGAATGCAGACTCCTACACTTCTCCAGCAAAAATGACACAATCATAAAAACACTTTACAGTACATTGTAATGTAAAATAATCACAAGCTGTTTTATCTAAGAAATGTCTTTTGAGCTATTTCCTTTTATTGAAACTTCGAATTAATCACGTGTCATGTGCATAATTTTTACTGTGTTCACCAACTTCAAATTCTTTTCACGCATGCATTGTTAATCACGCAAACACATCAGCTTGGATGTTTTTGAAGAGTTTTCACACAGAAATTGTCAATTATTTCACACACTAGAGACGAAACAAGATTCTAAAATAACAGTTTTCATTGCTAACCCGGACTCTAATTTTTTCTATGGACATTTAAAAGAATCCGCATTTCAGTTATAAAGAAAAGAAAGTAGAGCCGGTTTGCAGGTCACCTTTCTATTCTCACATTGTAATATGATGTGTGTGATGACATGAGAACTTATCGCTGCAGTAACAGTCGTTGTAATCAAAAGTTGAAGAGGACTGACAACTAGCTTATTATTAATTTCCATTGATTAGAACTGAATGCTGATTCTAATTATGCCTCCAACACAGCTGAATGACTAGTTACTGCACTTGACTCCCATGTGAATATAAACTTATTCCCATTGTTGTTAAATCCAAACAATGATTCCTGTTATTTTACAATCAAATGACATTTATAGAACAAAGCAGAGGGATAGAGCTTAAGAAAGTGTATGGGATCTGGAAGTAATTCAATGTACAACTGCAAAAATTAGTTATTTCGAAAACTTTTTTAGCTTTAATCCCTTGCAGTGACTTGAGGACAAGATAGATTTTCAGCAGCATTTAGGAACTTGCTATAAGAGTGTCTGGGATATGAAAGTACTTCATTGCACACCTCTATGAAAACTGGCAGCAAAACATTCAGTACTTTTTGCCATTGCAAGAATACTCTTAGGAGAGGTAATCAGTGTATATATTTTAGCTGTTTGTAGGGCAAGCATCACTTGGTGCTGGCACACTGCATAGTCTCAAATACGGATAAATGTTACAGCCAAAATTGACAGCCAGGTTTGAGGGGCCACCCCGCTGACAAACCTCAACGTCAATTTTTCTATTCTTCACTTCCCAGTCATATTTGTCTTCTTCAAGTTTATAAACACGAGAATATAACTTTTTGACAAGCCTCTCAAGATCATCTAGAAACAGAGATAAAGAAAGCAAGATAGTATGAAAATAGAACAGCGGAAAGTGCCAGTGTATACCTCGTAGTCTTGTTTTCTTATCTTCACCTCCCATTCATATTTTTCATCCTCCAACACATTAACTCGTTTGTACAACGTGTTACACAGTCGCTCCAAATCAGCTGTAAGCATATGCCATACATAACATAATCAGAACAAGACTATATTTGATCACTGTGCTCAGTTTCTTCTCACCACCATCTTGAGGGTACCTGATATGTATGTCCAGTTTTGTTCAGACTTTATATCAAGAGGCACACTTTCCAATACCTAATACATGGTTTCCAATTTCAATCATATGGAGGAACTAAATTCATAATAGTTTTTAATAATGCCTACTTTGCAAGAAATTTTAATATGGTAACTTATGCATTAATACAAACTTGTTTCATTGGGAGGGTAATCAGAATATATGCCTTTTAATAACTACCAACCAAAACTGTACCATGCAACAATCCTGCAAATAATAGAAATGCATTAGGCATTAGTTTTTCTCCTACCTCAAGTTCTTGTTTACGTATCTTCAGCTCCCATTCATATTTATCATCTTCTAGCTCACAGAGACGTTCATGTAACTTGACACACAATTTTTCAAGAAGGACTGAAATTTGAAGACCATGTTATACCTACACTTTGTGCCGAATATGCTTCATCCTATGTGTCAGTCATAAGGAATCATGCAGCTATGCTGAATTATTATAATATGAAAAAAATAAATCTGAAACAATAAGTGTGCAAACTGTGGCAATAACTGAAAGGAAGTAGCAACGTTTCTAAAATGAGCATTAAAACAAAATCATGGTGATACTTAAATTTGCCAGTGTGCATATATTTCACATCAACACTACAAGGACACTTAAATACAAAGGTGCAACTGTATCCATATTTACCACTTTGTATGTCTGGTATTCTGGCTACCATGTGGGAATCAAATAAATTTTTGACAGAAAATGGGCGCAATTAATTTTGGCACAAGCACCTGTTCATATTAAACAACAAATACAACTGCTAACAACATGTAGTTTTGATTGCATAACTACTAGCATATAACATGTTGCTTTGATAGCTAAAAGAAATAAAGCTTAAACTGACAAACAAAATAATAAGCAAATCGCAGTGGGATGTGCACCCTAAAATAAATCTGAAGCTTGTTTTTAGATGTTAAAACATTTTTCAATACTTTTATGACGAATCACTAACACTAAAACGAAAACAGTGCTTATACATATATATTGCTATATTTACTTCAACAGGCCATTTCTTCTCACTAACTTACAACAGGTGTGTATCTTCCAATTTACAGTAGCAACTGAAAACATTGGTACAATAAGCAACATTTGGAGGAGTCTTTCCAAGCATAAAGTAGTCTATTCCATGAGATTAGAATAAATTAATCCGGTGTCCAGCAACACGTGCTGCAATTGTTAGTATAATCAGTTAACTGGAGTGCCCCTTCTAAAAAGTAAATGAGCTGAACATAAAAATATTCAAAGCTAACAAATAATTGTAACTAAGACAACTATTGACATTAATAACAATAAGGGTGCATGCAAATTTTACATTACTTGTCATTTATTACCCACTGACAATTTTTTAATTGTAATATTACAATATTTTTAAAGAAATAGACTGTGCCAGCATTATACAGTTAATGCCTTTGTATGTGTATGCCTTTAACATCATTTGCTGTATTCTCTAAAGGATTTTTATGAATGAATCCAGATATTGCATGCACCCCTACCTGCTCCGAGACCCTCGACCTTGATGGGCTCAACCAGTGATTTAATGTGATTTTCTCTTTCTTCTGCTTTACGGCGGGCTTCATTGCGTAGTTCTTCTGCAGCTCTTTCCATAATAAGTTTCTATAAATGAACCCTTACAATATACCTATTACTTTCAAAAAAAAAAAAGTTAATAATAGTTAGTACTTGGCAGTCGAGCAATACAGCCTTTCTGGTCATGCTGTGGTTAGCAAACATTCTGCAAGGAGATAAGCTGATAAAGTTTAGCTAAATACGGAATCAAGAATAAAACCAAAGCATAATATTGAAACAAATTTAAAATAGTTTTACATGCATAGTGATAAAAATCACACACCTTTGTTTATAAGTGAGTTTTAAAAATATTTTACTGCCTAAGTGACAATATCAGTCTACATGCAAATATATTGTCACACACAACATGCAGTATTTACCCGTGAATACAAACCATTTCATTCATTTGCTGCTTTTTTTTAACACTGAATTCCAATGAATGATATGCTTACAGACAAATTTTGTAATTACCAATGAATTTACCTTTAATTTAAAAAAAAGTTACATTTTGATAAATACTTTTTTTCAGTTTTACTATTACTTCAAGTTTAACTATGAAAATGGCTATATGCATTAATTCTTAAATGTGTCTGAGCTGTTAGTTGTGAAAAACATGCTGTCAGAACAGATTTTAGTAATACCCACTTTCTTCCATGTGTTCACTGATCTCCACGTCTTCAATTCTCTCCATGAGAATTCGCTTTTTCTCCTCTTTTTTCTCCTCTGCTTCACGTTTTAGGTCAGCCATTGCTCTTTCCATAATGAGTTTCTATAAATAGCATGCAGACAAAAACATGCAGCTGCCAATGAAAGCATACAGGCTGTTTTTAGCATACACAGAAGAATCTATGCATGATCTTCAGGAATTTTATCCAAAAAAAATTGATGGTTTTGAGGCAAAGTAACTGAAAGCCAAAATTTTTCTAAAATGTTTACCATTCTGGTTTTGGAATGTGTTAGTTACATCTGCATGTATCAGCTTCCTTTCAATTTATCGTCTTTTAACATTACAAGAAAGTTCAACACACATTCAATACAAGTGAACATGCTGTTTAATATATATGTACATCCATTAAATTCATGCATTAGTTAATATGAGACGAAAACAGTATTTCCTTGCAGGAGTCTCCCCCTATGGGCCCGTAGTCAATGTCATGATGAGCTGCCAGTTA
>JAOXYB010069191.1:0-10009 GCA_028565635.1 Phoronis ovalis
GGATAGTGAGGTGCACTCTCGGGTACAAACATGGCCGCCAGTCAGCCATCTTGGAAGTAATCGAGGTCAAAATTATATCAGACCTGTGCTTTGACCTGTACTTACCCTCTACCAAATACGAAGATGATCTGACAAAAGCTGAAGCCGTTATAGCAACACAAAGAAAAGGTTACATACGACGACAACAACAATGACGACGCCGCATAGGCTTTAGCTATATGCCCATTCATTATTACATAGTGATGGGCATAAAAAGGATATACATGCAAAACAGATTGAGGTTTCTTAATATTCTAATTTATTATTTTCAGTATAAGGCACTGAACACTGGAGAAATTAACTTACACATTTAAATGTGGCTTTTTGCTTCCCATCTTGGAAGGTCTATACTGGCTATACAACTGTGAGCAGACTCTCAGGGTTTTATATGTATGCATTAGTTGAATAGTCTATTGTGTCACTAGGCTATTGACTTACCCTGTGTAGCTCAGCCTTGTACTACAAGGCCTTGTAGCTAGAACCACAGATGATGAGTAGGAGCTATTCCGCAGTCAACCAGGTCGAAATTGATGGGATTGATTGACATGCCACGGGGCATGGATGAGATAAATATATGTGCGGGACAATGTTTATGTGCTGCGGTTGTTGAAATTGACACAAGGAATTTATTGGCATGCCACATGTAAGGGGAGGGTATAAATATTTACAAGGCAGGACGGGATATAAAATTGTACGGGAAAATGTTTGAGGGAAGGGATATGTGCCATATAAACACATTGTTCTTACATCAAACTGAATCAAACCTTAGTGTGGAATAACACCCAGGTGTGAAGTGTTGGGTGTGTACTGTGTTAAAATTGACGGGAAATGGCATGGATCTTGGGGGGCACAGTAATGGCCTTTTAACCGGACCTGGCCACAAGTGAGGAAAACAAAACTAGAAAAGTTGTATACGGGTGCATTGCTGTAGATTTTTTATTCAAAGGTTTGTGTATTGTGGCAATTATTAATTACTACTTTAAAGTTTATGCTTTCATTTTGCATACACAATCATCTTATATTTTTACCTTTATCCATCACGTCAAAGACAGGTGCCCTGCTAGTATTAAATAGTTCACTTACTAAAGATTTCCTTGACAGTAGTCTAACACTCTGCGGACTGTCTTGCTGCAGAACTGAGATAGGTGAATCTTTTTGTAAGTGTCGTCTTACTGGCATTTCAATAAATCTAAATATGACACAATTTTTTTGGTTTAATAACCTTTAAGTGAATATTTTACTAAAAGCAAGATACAGGGTGACAAAAAATAAACAGAATGCTTTTGGAGTAGTGTCATAGTCGAAAAAAAATACCAAATAGGCAAACTCCATTTTTTTGTATCATTTTTACTGCTTTTGAACAACAATAAGACAAATCGAACAATAATTCTTATGGAGCCTCAAACAAGCATTTTAGCTATAATAAACAAGAAGGAATAATTTTTTTTGTCAAACTAGTCGAGTCAAAATGTTATGTGGGAAGTGTTTTGTTTATTTTCCGTCACCATTTATTTTCTTTTGTTCCCAACTCAAAGAAGATATAATATAAGACTAAAGCTCCATTGGAGCCATCATTCTCTTCCATATATAATAACAGTATTAATGACCAAATTTCGAAAGTTAGAGAACAAGCGAATAAACAGTGTACAAGTACTGTGTCATTCTTAAGTTAAGTATATTATACAGGAGTTGAAACTTGATTATTAGTAGTAAAAAGCTAAAACAAATTTGGTGTTCTCTTTGTTACCTGTATAAAGCAGAACCAGCAGCAAACAGCTTTAAGCTGTCTTGTCCAACCTCTTCTAATGAGGCAGATGTCAAGTTATGTCTACTAGCCAAGGGTAGCTGTGGCAAACTGTTACTTAGTGCGAACTTACTAAAATTTGAAATTAATATGTACATGTATGTAATTATGTATATGTATGTAAGTATTACAAATCTCTTTTTTACTCAACCTAATAAGAAAAATCCTTAACTTCATTTTCAGTTTAGAATATTTGAAGCCAATTTTTCTGCCAAATCATTAGATGAAAAGGATGTAAAGAATAATAAAAATGGGTTCTTTAGATTCAATAGTATTCAAACTTCTAGTTCTTAATAATATGAACAATTTTAAAGAACACTAAAAATAAGATCTAAGATGAGCCTAAGGAAGCCGCAAAAAATGTTGTTACATAAAGTACAGGAATTTTACTTATACACCATTTTCTGCTACTGTACAGTCATAACATGGAGCAAATAAATGTTCACGCATGCAGCTCAGCTGGTTATAGGTATCTTTCATGGGAAAGATGATTAAGAACATAACACGGTAATCAGTTACAGTGTTTAAGCAATAAAACGTTATCTTTTGTTTGGTACAGTAACTGTAAAAACAATAAATTTAAATGTGTATTTAAAAAAAATGATTAATTGATAAATACATAATTATATTTTATTGATTGTTGAAAGATATGAGAAAATATAATACAACACTATAGATTTGGGACAAGTTATATACTATGCACAACTTTCTATGTCTGTTAGACTAGGTATTCCTTTTTGTCAGTTTAGAGATTAACGAATGGTTATTACCTTTGCAAATCCATTTCGCTACTGTTTAACATTAATTTTCATAGCAAAGAACAGTTTGTAAACAAGAAAAATGTTCAGTATTAACATGACGTATGATATTTGATTAAATGATTATTTTCGATAGCCCAAATTGATACATTTAGTATGTGATACTTCGTGTAACAAAGTTGATTATTTATGGTTGCTACGGCAATAGAATTTGAAAATGAAAAGTTATGGTGTTTTGATGTATTTCGAGTATCACTGCATGTTATAATGTTGACAAATTCAGCTAAAAAATTTAAAAATCAGTTCGAATAACATGAAAATCAGATTAGGTGAACAAAGAATTACATTAATAATATTGCAGGAAAAAAATCGCTTGTTACGTAAATAGGATACTTTTTAGCTTACAACATTAACAAAATTGATCTGACCAGTTACAAATATTGTTTAAAAATTAGTTATCATCTGGATTTTTATATGGGTTAATTTTACTGAAGACATCCAGTAGCATCTGGTAGTGTGACATCTATGAGCGCTCATATAGTCCATAGTGTAAGACTGGTTTGTAGCATAATTACGCATTATATTCAAATTAATAAAATGGGGTCAAAGGAACTCTTCCCAGATCTCTAGTGAGACGTTTAAAATGAATAACATGCATATTACATACAGTGTTTTAGTTACTAGAGAAATTAAAATACTTACACATTAGTCTCATTTGTGTAACATTTTCTTATATCATCTTGTCCTTGTAAATGTACACTACCCACTCTATAAAAATTATCTTGTCTGTTTATTCGTAACTTTTCCTAAAATGAAATGAAATAATTTGTTTCACTCGATCTTTTAGCAAATAGAGTTTACACTAGATAGTGACTGCAATAAAAATTTAATAAAGCTGTCAATATGTCCTACCATACATACTTTGATTCTAGCAAGAATGCCACTGAAAATGTGGGTATAAATCTGCATTTTATTTTATATATTTATTCCCTTGAGGTTTATAAGCAGGTTTATAAATAATTCTAGAATAGCTCAAGATTTCATTATTATAACTATTACTTTAAAGCAGAATAACAACCACCATTACTAAACAACAGAACTCTTGCATAAGATTTTTAAATCAAACATTGTCAAACTATGATAACTGTAATATATTATTGTGGACCACTTTCCTATAAACTCAGTGATACGAATAAAGAATTTAGCAAAATTATATACACAAACTTCAAATTAGGTTTAGGTTTAAAATAACTATAATTACAATTTTTTTACCACTAGCTACTAGTTTCAAAATTTGCAAAAGTACAACAAAAAGAAGTATGAAATAGTAATTTAGAAACATCCATAATTTTTCAAACAACTGAATACAGTCAAAGACGATATTGATGGTTTCCAGGGCATTACTTACCTTATATTTTCGACTAGTGTATGTACTAACTGGTTTGATAACATTGTGTGGATTCACCTTGTTGGCATGATACATAAAATCCCTATGCAACACGGGTTGCACCACAGTCCACAGGAATTGAAACTGTCTGTAGTTACTGTGTCTCAGTAATGACTTAAGTATGCTGCAGCGCTGAAAGTATGTAAATAATAATAATAACAACTTAATCGGGGACTGTGCGATCATTACATAGGATTTTTGTTAATTTTGCTGATGACACTGACTGCCCCCCCGGGCATTGAGCCTAATATTTTAAAGCAAAATTGAAATTTTGTTTTTGATAACAATAATATGTTAACAAAGAAATATTTCCTGTTTCACTGGATAGTTGGGTGAATATACGACTGAGGAATATGCATGGTCACCTTTAGAATTAAATGACAACTTTTGTTTTTGACAATTAGAGCCAGTGACATTTATTATTTGTTCTACAGTTATATTGTATAAATCTATGTATGTGTGTGTGTGTGTAATGTATGTATGTATGTGTGATATCTCACGTCTAACTCGTAGACTTGTAGGTCGCAATACGACGATAAATAGAACAACTAAAATGGTGAATCAACAAGTGAACTTATATTCTAATAACGCCCTCTTACGGAGGCCATAAACACTACAGTATGTACGCATTTTTTTTTTCATTACATGTTTAGGAGGATTGTGTATCCCTTGTGGCTCGAATAACTATTAGTTAAATGGCGTCCCTGTGAGTTCTATTTCTCAGGGAAGTTAAAGAACGGCTACTGACATCAGTAAATGACTATCAATAGTCGATCCTTCCTTGGCTTTGTAATGTTTATTTTCATTCTGCTGACGTGGTGGGCTACCATAAAATTATTGTACCTGTTAGGCGAAATTGAATTACAAGTTTGCTAAGTGTAGTGCACTGAATATGGTAACCTCACTCTGTTTGCTCCCCTGGGAGTACTAGTAGTAGAGATTGTTCCGTTGGAGTAAACAGGCCCATAAGCAGGGTGTAATCATTTGCGTAAAAAAAGTGCTGTATAATTTATATAAAGTCACTTTGATTTACTGTAAAAAAAGGGCTATATATAATTATACAAAATTATCATATTATACTCAGTATAACTACAAAGTATAAAAAAATACAGACAATACAAATAAGTTAATATTTATTATGAATTACGGTATATTAAAAAGATTTGTTAAATAATGTTTCTTTTCTGTAATATCCTAAAACATTGATTTTCTTCAATTTCAACAACCATGCAGCCGCGGATTTTCATTTTTAGCATGCAAGCACAGTATAGGCGGTACTTCCTCCATAAGAACAACACGAAAATTATTGTTTTATTTTTATACTATTAATGAATGATAATTAATATAATTTATGACTTTTGAATAGTTGATTCTTTTCTTCTTGGAAATGCTTCAAAGATATGGGTCTGTTGGACCTGTTTATAGTTATCATTTATGATCATTTATTAATAATAATTTTCGTGTTGTTCTTAATATGGAGGAATTCCCCCCTACTTGCCTTTCAGATTTTTACCGGCTTTTTAGCTAAGCAAAAGTTAAGCAAACAAGTTTTTGTTAATATTAGCAGAGAAAATTAAAAGATCCGCTTTTGGGCCCGAGTCACACACCTGTATTATCATTTTATTTTTAATATCCCCGGAATATAACGACGACCCCACAGAGACTGGAACACATATCTTGTTAAATTCAACTTAAAAACTATGATACCTCCTTGTGGTTCCAAGTTTCCAACCACAGTGCTATTTGATCGAGTTGTTTATCAAATTCAATATCTTTTGTTGTTGGTATACCCCCTCCATGTCCTCTCCATATATTACACAGAGGAGAAGAAACTAAACTATTTCCTAAACTTGAGACACTCATAGCCGCTATGTGAAACACCAATGCCACTGGTAGTGTTTATGCGGACCAGTTGACTGGCAACAGCTTTGCGCCACCTGGTGGGAACTGGAGCGGGACTGCTTATTCATTAAATCGATACCTCCTCTGGTTCTACTTCAACCAGAATTTAATACTTGCCACTGTCAACTATTGGACAGTCAATTTAGGATAAAGAAGTAACTAGAGAACAGAATACAACTAAAAAATTTCGTATCACAAATTGCTACGATACATGTCATTATTATCATTAATATATCCGCAAATAAAAGTGCATAAAGCGGACGTTTGAAACCTGATTTAAAAGATGTAAAATATAGACGCCAGAATTCAGTTAGCATTATAATATAGATGACATAGTTCGCTTGATCAAGAGAATTAAAATCACATAAAGCAATTATTCATTTAATATTCACGTTACAGAGGCCATCACCAAATGTTAAAAAGGGGACTGGGGGCCAACTAAAGGGTCACAACTAAGTCCGGTAGATGCTGCCACCTAGTTACTGACTAGACAACGACAAAACTCGGAAGTGAATTGATTGGACCAAGAAAATGGCGACAACAACAGCGACTCGGCGTAGCCAGGTTTGTTTTTGTTGGCTGTTTAAATAATAAAATAGATTGCATTTAAAAATGTTAAGTAGTTTAAACCTTTTTCTTGTCCATCAAACACAGCAAAGTTTTGAATTATTTTAAAATTGAACTAAGACATTTCCATTCGCGATGATTCGGATTCTGACACTAAATTCTTCCTTACGAAGTTACGTGGTAAAAACAAGGGTCAGATTTTTTAGTGATTTTGTTTCAGCTATAAATAGTGTAGTGTAATTGTGATTTTAGCTGTAAGTAGTGATATCTGTAAACATTGTTACTTCTTTAAAGACGACAATGTTTAGGACCTAACACCCAAAACCTAACAGTAACCATTGAATTTTGATAAAATAATTAAAAAAAGTACTGTGAGTAATAATTAAACACACGGTAAAAGATAAAACGAACACTGTACGTTCTAAAAATAACCATGTTGACACATACATCCTAGTGGCAAAAGTATTTCTCTAGTAACTGAATTGAAGACATCAACATTGGGCATCAAAATGATCTCTTTAGGCAGCGTGTTCTGTTATATGAGTGATCTTAGTCCTAATGAGGGGGGTAGGGGGTACCCCAAGGTACAATGTTCGCACTTAAAAATCGGCAACGCTAGCTGCTCGCACTTAACAAGAAAATTAACAACCAAAAAAAAAACGACAAAACAAAATTATGAAACAAAGCAACAAACATGGTCGCCAAAAGACAATGCTCGCTTCTCGCACTTAACAGACCCCACTGCTTGCTGCTTGCTCCGGGGGGGGGGGTACTCGAAGGTATTTTTTGGTGGGGGTATGCAGCCCGGTTGAAAATTTTTGATTTGGATTGTATACTTCTTACGGTATTTTTTTGGATTGCTACCGTAAAGAAATTCAAAAATTTGGATTGCTACCCGCTGCTTACAGCAAATAGTTTGGATTAATTTTAGGTTTGTATCCATAAAATGATATTTGGAATTTGGTTTGTATCAGTCAGTTTGCGTAAAAATGGATTGCTACTCAAATATTTTTAAATTTTGGACTGCTACCCTTATATTTTACAAAATTTGGATTGCCACCCTTATATTTCAAAAGGTGAGTTTTTATTAATTTTGAAAGACGATAGTTTTTGAATAGGAAAGTGTTAGGACGAATACGTCCTAATCCAATATCTGACATATTCATCTATTATTAGGACTAGAGTGATCTAGGCTGAAGTTGGGTATTGCGGTTGATGTTGGGTCTGGTTTAGTTTATATGTACCATTGCTTCTACTGTTATTTGTACTTTATGTTCTATTTTGTGGTTGAAGGTGATGGTTGGCGACTTACCAGCTGATTTCCTTCGTATCACTAATGCAATGGGCCCCAATGTTGATCTTCAACTTGCCCAACAGTTATATAGTCAGCAGGCAGGTTTTGGAACAATGGGAAGTAATGTTGCTGGGAGGTTGAGCATTACTGTGGCTCAGGTGAGTATCTTGGGAACTAACGGACAGGAAAGACTTTTAAGTTAAAACTGGTTAGGTAATTTAATCATTGTATATTGTAGGCACCTGGGGGAGGCGTACTTGCCAGAAAACGTGATGGAGTGAAGCCCAAGGAAAAACTGCATCATGGAAATATACCTCGTAGTAAAAAAATCCTAGAAATATTATATATACAGAAATGTATGCCCTATGGACCTGCACCTTTGCAGTAAATAGTATTTTATTGAAAATATACCCCATGGTAGTTTTTTTTCAAAAAGCACATTCCTTGGTAAAAAGTGTTAAATAACCATGAAAAAGATAACCCATGGTAAAAGTGGAGGCTGAAAAGAGGGCAAATAGGATGGCATATAAATACAGTCACTGTGACTAGCAATACTCCCCTCGGGTAGCAACGTACAACATAAGTCAACCTGGTACAGTCTAGTACAACTGAGAAATCATTAATTAGTGAAGAAATAATTTTTCAGTGTATACCAGATAATTATTATTTTACATAGTTATAAAAAATAGTCATCATCCCGGCATTATATTCATAAATATCCTAAGTGTAGAATGTCAATGTCATCAAGCATAATAATGTCAGATAATCAGCTTACAAGAAATAGTGGATATGATATTGTAGCGCAAGTGAGAGATATGACTTTTAAGTGACATTTGCCTGTTTTTACTGCCAGTGGAGTCTTGTGGTAAACAGTCCCAGGGCGTGACTCCCACTAAAGAGGTATATGAATGTGCTACATGAGAGGGGTATGGTTTTCATCGTTCTCAGCATTCAAAATTCCAAAAATAAAAACTGGTGGTTAACAATTTTTAGTATTTATGGAAAAGTCCAGGGGCACTTGGCCAATTTGAGGCCCAGACCTCAAAACCCTATACCCGTTGTCAGAAAAGATGGCTACAAACATACCCCATTGTCAGAAAAGATGGATAAAAACACCCCTTTAGTAATACCCATGGCAAAAAACACCCCTTTATAACCAACTTGGCCAAAAAACATAGATTTTTGGACCCGTTATTAGCAGTGAGCTAAAAATATACTCCATTGTGAGTGTCCAGGGCTGAAATATATACCCCATAGCAAGCAAGGATCCTGAAAAACTATACCGCATAGGGTGTCACATATGTATGACCACTTAGGATGGCAGTGCCCCCAGGGGGAAAGTTTCTGGAAATCAAAGAACTGTAATCAGGGAAATTCCAAACAAAAATCTGAAAAGGGGTTTCCTTTTGAATTTTTTTTTCCTGAAAGTTGTTAAGGGTTTGAAAGGTTGTGTGGAGCATCCCCATAAACATTTGTGGAAGTTCCCCACCCGATATTAATGACATGCATGCTAAGTACCTTGTGATGCTGTTAGTAACAACTCACATATTGATTTTATAGGCAAAGTTAGCAAAGAATTATGGTATAACCAAAATGGACCCCTATTGTCGTATTCGTGTTGGTCATGCTGTTTTTGAAACACCAACTGCTCATAATGGAGCAAAAAATCCTCGCTGGAATAAAACAGTTCACTGGTAAGGTTGTTTGTAATGTTTATTGCAAATCTTCTTATTTGGGATATCTGTAATCATTGTAAGAATAAACAAGGTCACCTCATAATTAAGAAACTGTAGTTTCAAAGGTATGGAATTCATTTTTATGAAACTTCTGTTTTTGTTTTGTGGTTTTCCCTACAGCAACTTGGCACAGAATTATTGTTAATGCATTTTCAGAGTTTGTGCTTTACACCCGAGGGGGGTCACTTCTGTTAATGGTGGGACCACATATGTGAACGTATGTTATAAAAGACTGCTAAAAAGCATCCTTTGTGGCAGACATGCAGGTGTAAAGAGTGACCCTTTGGCTGACTTTAATCAGCAACAAACACATTTTTTATGCATCATTGTCTGATGGTGAAAAACAGACCCTTTGGCAGACCTCAATCATAAAAAAGGTATCCTTTTTATGCCCATCACTATGTAATAGTGAAAGGGCATATAGCCGTACTGCATGCGGCGGCGGCGGCGTATGTACCCTTT
>JAOXYB010069202.1:0-10009 GCA_028565635.1 Phoronis ovalis
ATATATACATACATATATATATACATACATCGTACGCGTCAATAAGACTAGTTTTATTGTCTGCCCAAACTCCTGCGTATTCTGATAAATGCATGTGCTTCTCCATCTGTTCTTCTATTCCTGCTTGCAGTAGAATTAGCGGCTTGTACTGTGCCACTTCTGCTTTGTGCTACAAATGCCAAAGCGATTTGTTTACTCTAAACAGCGGTTAACAAATTACAGCCTTACTCAACACCTACAGTATTTTTGATGAATTTGTTGATAATTCAAAACCAAACAAGAAGACTTTTCGTCAGCAGGTTCTCCGATCAGAAACAACTGCAAGGTGAAGAAAATTATATTATTTCATATATATTAAACAATTGTCGATTTTTTTTATTTTCGCCAGTAAACTTTACGGCTGAAATAATTAACCACAAGTTGAGTTCATGAGCTCAGTTCCGTAGACTAACATTGACTTCACCAGTTTATCAATATTTTTATAGTTGGGGAAATATAAGTGCTCGACAAATGTTTACCTATTCTTGAACCATCCGAGCCCCATGAGGCACCCACTAAGGAATTCACATCTGTGAACAACAGGTCCAGACGCAGGTCTATAGGAACATAATTCAGAGTCAGTGATTATAAGATTCTGCTTAGAAGAGTTAACGAGCTCATCGCAAAGACATTAACTAGTCAATTTCTCATCACCCTCAGATGATTCATTTATCGGTAACATTTAGGGTAACATTTATCGGATCCTCATGTTTCCCCGGCTATAATACTATTTTTCATTTAGAACTAAGTATTTATGCCAGTTGCCGGCTATCGCTGGGATATTTCTTTATAATCTGAGCTGACGATGCGAAAAATATATATTGACAAAGTTTAGTTCAAAAACGTAAAATATTCGGCTCACGACTGGGAGAGGCTGCTTTAAACGTGTTCAACCGCTAGATTTGACAGCTATGTAAAGTACAATGAAAAGTGTTAAAAATAATTTTGAAAACCAAAAAACAATTTACGAGTTTCTCTGAAATGGCAGCTTGCTATTCCTCGATTCCTGATATTTTAATAGTTTTTAAAATGCATTTTATTTATATACGCCACGCATCTAATTATAATAGTTTGTATTTATTTAATCGCCCACTTTCATAAAACACGTAACCATGTACCGCCTACTTTCAGAAAGCTCTTGTTGATAATTAATGCGCTCACTAACCGACTCGCTTCAGACAGGAGTTGCGCCGGTATTTAATACGCGTAGTCATTAATAAAACATCCTACCAGTTCAGTTGTGTATGAACCTATCAAAAGCTCTTTATATTTTGTACCAAACTAGAAAGTGAATCGTAATCTCTTTGTACTTAGCTATAGAGTGGCTAGTTCCGTTTGGTGAACTTGTTCGTACTTTATTCTTTGAGGATAATTTTAGGAGGTTAATTAATAAGATGGATAAACATAAGCATTTTTGGAAATCTACTGATATAATGATTGCTATCAAGTAAGTCAATTTGAATGAAACTCCTTTTTTCAATAGTCCAAAACTCATTCAGATACAAAGCAAAACTGTTCTAAAATTTACTTGCAATAGAAATCTCTAATGTACTGTCTCAGATTTTTACAAATTTGCTTCGATAAGGCGGCTTCCCATTAGTCCGACAGCGTTTTGAGTTCCCTTTCGTAATTCGATAACATTTTGTGGCGAACTTCCAGACATCTAAAAAATTGAAAGCTCTAAATTAAATACAATTATATTCGTTAGCTCAGGAATCATTCGTTAAAATGTAACTCGACTTTTTTATGGTTTAGATAACAGGAAACACAGAGTTACCAACACGAAACCAAATCTAATGAGAACATTTTTTCAGATACTAAATAACTCATATAAAAAAACCCATTGACATCAGGAGCCACTATTTAAAGATTAATTTTTTCTCCTGCTTGCCAGGATAATTGTCAGGATAATGGTGGTTATTTTGTTTCTTGGACTCCTTCTGTGGGAGGAGAAATTAATTGGATAAGACATAAGAGATATTTGAGACATGCAATTGGCAAATATTTGAGAACTATATTTTGGAGCACTCTGAGACATAAATAGGTCAAAAGGGCACGTATGTGTGGGATTTCTACCTTCGCAACTATCATTGAAGAACGTTTTATGTCCAAATTTGACGAAAATTGCATTAAAAGCTATGGAAGATGTAATTCATTCGAAATGACACAGACAAAGTGAAATGTGTAACAAAGTGAAATGCGTAATAATGAAAATTAAGTACTTGCATTTTCCGGTAAATTTGTGGAAATTTCATTGAAATTAATTATTGTTGCTATTATATTCATAATTCATTTACACAAAATCTACACATTTACACAGTTAGATTTCAATGTCAAATTTTTACAATTTTTTTTATTATTCAAGCTGCTTTTTCCAGACGGCGTCCCATTTCTATTCCTAAAAAGGCGTCTAATAATTTCGAACAAGCAAAGAAAACACCAACAAAGTAAAAACTGTGCCGCGATTGGTACCAAATGTATCCAAATGTTACTCTTACCGAAACCGGACATTTTTCGAAATGCAAAAGAAGATTGTCACTGCGAAAATTGGATCCCGAGCAAGACGTCCATTTAGATATTTACACACATGCTCATTTACACAATTGCCCAGATTTACGCACGTGATTACGCACGTGATATACATTTTCTAGCTATGTACTTAGTCTTAGACATTTGATTAGCATATTTAAACGCATCAAATCTTTAATATTACAGACACCTTTTCAACATTAAATTTAATAGAAAGAATTATGGATTTTTTATGCTTTTAACAAATTTAAGGAAAACGTGTTATTTAAATTTTTTAAAGGTTTTGAGCGATTGAACGGTTGAAGAAAAAAATAGTATTATAACGCATTTTAGGATTGTGTACATTACGTTTTCATTACGTTTTGACCAGGTTGGCTTTGTTTATTAGAAATAAAATTGAAAACGTATGATTTGGTACCTAATACAATTATTTTTAAAAACAAATGGCACGCGTTCCAACTATGCAAGTATTATAAAATCAAGGATAACTATATAAATTATTTCCCTTTTTAATAAATTTGTTCAGGAAGGAAACAATTGAATAAAACAACTGTATTTATTTTGTACTTATTAATTATATACTAAGGATAGTGTGCTTAGACACCTACTCTAAAAAAAACAACAAAGTTTTATAAACACAACAGAATAATGCAATTATTTGATAATCCTATTAATAATACAAAACATTTATTTGAGCCTATAACCAAGTTAGGCAACTATTATATAATCGATATTAATGAGGGCTATAGGGGGATATATCGCGAGCATCGAACATTGGGGTCTGTTAAGTCCGAGCAGCGAGCGTTGCTTTGATCTGTTAAGTGCGAGCAGTGAGCACTGTCTTTTGGCGACCATTTGTTTTGCTTCGTTTTCTAAGTTTGTTAGTATTTTGTTTTATTTAACGTTTTTTTTGGTTGTCGATTTTTTTGGCAATGGTTTTTTTTTGCTTATTACTCTTTCTTGTTAAGTGCGAGCAGCGACCATTGCCGATTTATAAGTGCGAGCATTGTACCGTGGGGGTACCCCCTACCCCCTCATTAATGTAACCATGTATTTAATCCTAAAAAATGAGTCAACTATTACCTAGTTCTTCAAAACATTTATTTTAGCCTATAAACAAATTAGTCAATTATTGCATAACCCATATTAAAAACAAAGCATTTATTTAACTCTATGAAATTGAGCCTGTTGGCCCGGTGGATGGTTACCTGTCAAAAATGTTGACAGGTATGTGCGACTCAGGGAAACTATCTGTGGTAATGGAAGATCACCAATAGTACACTCGGTGGCAAATGAAAAAAAACAACACGAAAAAACCATTTTGAAGCCTTCTGTTGCGGTATCAGTAGTAACAGTTACCAAAAGTACTTGGAATTCAAACCGATTAAAGAAGTGATAACCAACTTGTTTACATGTACTGTTTATATTTAAGCTAAGTGTGCGTGCTTGTAGGAACTCAGTGTTATGCTAAATGTAGTTATTGTTATGCAGTAAACTTGACTAAAAACACAACACAGGTTTCAAGATTGTAATTAAGACTGATTTAATTAAAAAAACCTAAAATTAATTTAAAAGATGCTTTAAAAATCACCTTTTAATGCCTAAATATTCTGAAAAGTCATCAAACTGACCTTTTTATAAGTTACTACCATCATTTTGGAATATTTTGAGCAATTTTAGAATTTTGACCTTTGACTCCTAAATGACCTTTTGACATCAAGGTCAAGAATGGCCTACCCTGGGGATGTCTAATCTCAAATATGATATCCTTATCTATACCAGACTTTGAGATATGGCTTATTGAAAATTGGAAGATCAATAAATTAATTGAAAAGTTGCCAAAAAATAAAAATACCACCTATTAAATTAGTACCGAAATATTCTCAAAGAACATCTAAAATACTTCGTTGTAACTTAATTAATACAATCATTTTAGGACATTTTGAATTATTTTTTTTCAAAATTTGACCTTTGACCTCCAAATGACCTTTTGACCTCAAGGTCAACAATGGTCTACCCCAGGGATGGCACACATCAAGCATCAAGTTTCTATCTGTAACGGTCTTACTGATATAGCTTGCTGAAAATTGGAAGAAGAAAAAGAAAAAGGAAGAGAAGAAAAAGAAAAAGAAGAAGAAAGAAATCATACAAAACCAATAGGCTTGCTCCCTTATAGGAGCAACCCTAATTATAATATTTTTTTCTAAAGTATTTTCTATATAATGATTCTAGTATAGAGAATTGGTCACTTTCTACAGATTGTGTATACAATTCCATAGAGGATTCTATAATTACTGTACCTTCCTTTCGAGTCTTCTTGATCTTTGTTACTGATTTGTTGAATATGAGTCATACGTATATTTATTTACTACTTTAAACAAAGTCTGAGTAATTAGAATAATCACTTTTAGAATTGTGAGTAATAATTACATGGATATTAGTCAAGTACTTGTAATCTAAAAACAATAACAGAACAGACAAAAAAAAGCTGTTTATTCATTATCATTGCCCTAGCGAGGAAGGAATGTTTAATATTAAATGGCTAATCTGTCATGTCACGTCGTTTCCGCGGGATTGCTCTACTAAAAAGAATTCCATCATATTTTGATAAAAAGACATTTACAAACACTTAGTAAAAAAACTGAGAGTGATCAGCGCAACCAATTCTTAAAGTAAATAGAGGAAAAATGGGGAAATATACTGCATATTAAAGCGCTATATGAATTGTATCAGGCATCTACTAGTCGGCTAATGCCATATGCTTTATGAATAAATAGATAGGGATGAAAGGGTCATTTTCGTTTCATGTCATAAAGACGCATTTAAGGAGAAATGTAAGCATTATTGCACTGTACTGATTAAATACGAAGTGCATATAATTAAATATAATAAAGAACATATAAGAATGATCACATTTATTCGAGGAGATTTAAAATAGTGTAATCAAAGTTGTCCTTGTAATCTTTATGCAGACCGATTAGGTACTTAATGCTACAATTAGTATATCCGGTTGTAATGAGACTGTTGTAATGGTGTTGAGCGTCACCTTGCTCGTCAATAAGCTCATATCTAGCGGAGATCAGTGGAGCCACCTGTCGTGAGTATACACTTGCAGAGACGCAAAACGTTAGGTAGACAATTTTAGCTTTGTTGATTTAAAACTTATAGACGTCAGTTGAAGCACTCATAATCACTAATTGTACCGGCCCTGTCTTACCCACGGTAGCAAGGCCTGTTGATTATATTAATGCCATTCAGTATGTTTTAAACTATTTTAAAAAGGCTAACATTTTAATTTGCTTTGCGAAAAGAATAAATCAATTTCGACCTTTTATTTCTATCAGGTATGACGATATATCAACCACCATGATGACATCATCACCATAAGTGATGCCACGTCGTACGATATCTGCATCACTTCGTAAATAATACAGACGTTTTAAGCATGTTTTTTTCTTTTGAATAGGAGCTAAAAGAAATATTAGTAAATATAAACAACAGTAGTGTGTAGATGTGCCCTCTAAAAATACAATAATAATGAATAAATCACTTTGATCAGAACTCATAGATATGACATTTTTAGTATAAATGTACAAGCGTTTATGTTCTGAAGAATCTACAGCTAGAGATCAACTCCTTCTAGGGTGTTTAAACGAGACTATGGATAGAAGGAGCGGGGTACATGGATCATTGAAAACCTGATTAAAAACGAAATATGCATGTAATAAAGGTTTAACTCAGGACATTATTAGCTTCTTGACCGTGGGGTATTTGGCCGTTAAATTACAAGATAAAACTATATGATGCTTGCTGCATAGTTATACGTTAAATGCCTTCTTAGTGGCGGCTCCTATCGTGAACTCAGACAGTAATTCCGAACCTAGACTAGCGCTTATCCCAGACACTATTTCGACGAGGAGCAGTCTAACTTGCTATAAAGGCCACCTACCTATATAAGTCAGTTTAGTTATGTAGCAAGTTCACGTCCAAATGAAATCAGTTTATTCTATTTTTTAATTAATAGTTTTATCTATTTTGTAAATTATACACATATATCACAATGACATTTGTCATTTTAAAAACAAGGTTAACGACGAAAGCCCTACCCTTTTATACCTATTGCTGAACTATATCTTTTTTAAACTGTTCAGCGAGTATAGTTCTTGAAAAGTTTGACAGTATTGTCTCACCCTCCCAACAAAGTTTTTATTGTTTTTTTCCTGTAGTTACTTTTATCCATCCACTACAACAAAGTGACTATAGTCAGGTGTACTTGTTGATATCTTTCTTTCCCCCGCGTCTTTCATTTGGGTTTTACTTGTATTGGCTGATCTCTTTGGTCTTGGTTTCCACGATAAGTTAGATTTCATATAAGCCAACTGTTTACCAAATGTAGCCAAATCCAGACAAATAACCAAGATAATGAACCCAATTACTATACCAATCTGGCTAGTTCCGATAACTGCAGCAGCTGGTGCCTCTTGAGGTTCACGCAGGATTTTGGGGAACACTGGACCTTTCACAACTGGTGGACGTCTTCTTCGGGGTCGGTCTAAAAGTAAAGTGTGTCTGTATTACGACAGGCTCGTACTTTAGCCATAATAATAAGCATAATTCAAGAAAAACTCTGAAACCATCTCAATTACCTATGCAGTAAAGATCCCATAAAACGAAACCTTGTTCTGGTGCCGCTTTAGCACATCCCATCACTACTCTAAGTTTCGCATTCCCTGCACATTTTATTGTTGTCATCTCATAGCTCCCATTTGTGATTTCATTAATTGATATATTAGTTTCAACGTCGTTTGGAGGTTTCCAGTACGAAACTATAATAAAACAAAGCGGTTACAAAGATGTCAAAACTAAGATTAATCTGAGGTACTCTTACGTACAAAAGGATATGTTAAGATAATTTTCATAATTCTATGACAAAAGAGCAATGACGTGAAGTTACATCAGTTTTGTTACTCCAGCATAATACCATGATTTCACCTAAACTATATAATTATTATTAGAACTAAAATGAGAACTTACAGGTTTCATTGCAGGGTATCTCGAATTGGACTGGTACTGTAGTTGTGGACGATGTAGGAGCTACTGTAGCTGTCGTGGGTTCCGATGTAGATGTTACCGATGTGGTTGTGGTATCAATATAAGTGATTGGCGTAGTTGTAGATGATGGCTGTTTGGTAGATATCGTTGGGTCAGTTATAGATGCTGTTGTGTCTGCTTTAGATGTCGAGTCTGTTGTAGATGTAGTTAGTTCTGTTGTAAATGTTTTTGAGTCTGTTGTAGATGTTGTTAATTCAGAAGTAGATATTGTTTGTCCAGATGTAGTTGTTACTAGCACTGTTGTAAATATTGTTGATTCTGTTGTAGATGTTTTTGATTCTGTTGCAACTGTTGTTGGCCCTTTTGTATGTGTTATTTGGTATGTTGCAGATGTCATTGGGTCAGTAATAGGCGTTATTGGTTCTGTTATAGATGTTGTTAGTTCAGATATAGACGTTGTTGGTTCAGTTGTAGATGCTGTTGGGTCTGTTGTAGATGTTGTTGGATCTGTTCTAGATGTTGTTGGGTCTGCGGTAGATGTTGTTGGTTCTGTTGTAGATGTTGTTGGTTCAGTTGTAGATGTTGTTGGGTCAGATGTAGATGTTGTTGGGTCAGTTGTAGATGTTGTTATGTCAGATGTAGACGCTGTTTGTTCTGCTGTAGATGTTGGTTCAGAGGTAGATGTTGTTGGTTCAGATGTAGATGTTGTTGGTTCAGTTGTAGATGGTGTTGGTTCTGTTCTAGATGTTGTTGGTTCAGATGTAGATGTTGTTGGTTCAGTTGTAGATGTTGTTGGGTAAGATGTAGATGTTGTTGGTTCAGATGTAGATGTTGTTGGTTCAGTTGTAGATGGTGTTGGTTCTGTTCTAGATGTTGTTGGTTCTGTTGTAGATGTTGTTTGTTCAGTTGTAGATGTTGTTTGTTCAGTTGTAGATGTTGTTTGTTCAGTTGTAGATGTTGTTTGTTCAGATGTAGATGTTGTTGGTTCAGTTGTAGATGTTGTTGGGTAAGATGTAGATGTTGTTGGTTCAGATGTAGATGTTGTTGGTTCAGTTGTAGATGGTGTTGGTTCTGTTCTAGATGTTGTTGGTTCAGATGTAGATGTTGTTGGTTCAGTTGTAGATGTTGTTGGGTAAGATGTAGATGTTGTTGGTTCAGATGTAGATGTTGTTGGTTCAGTTGTAGATGGTGTTGGTTCTGTTCTAGATGTTGTTGGTTCTGTTGTAGATGTTGTTTGTTCAGTTGTAGATGTTTTTTGTTCAGTTGTAGATGTTGTTTGTTCAGTTGAAGATGTTGTTGGTTCTGGTGTGGATGTTGTTTGTTCAGTTGTAGATGTTGTTTGTTCAGTTGTAGATGTTGTTTGTTCAGTTGTAGATGTTGTTGGTTCAGATGTAGATGTTGTTGGTTCAGTTGTAGATGTTGTTGGTTCAGATGTAGATGTTGTTGGTTCAGTTGTAGATGTTGTTTGTTCAGTTGTAGATGTTGTTGGGTCTGTTGTAGATGTTGTTGGGTCAGTTGTAGATGTTGTTGGTTCAGATGTAGATGTTGTTGGGTCTGTTGTAGACGTTGTTGGTTTAATTGTAGATACCGTTGGTTCTGTTGTAGATGTTGTTGGTTCAGTTGTAGATGTTGTTAGTTCAGATGTAGATGATGTTGGGTCTGTTGTAGATGTTGTTGGTTCTGTTCTAGATGTTGTTGTGTCTGCGGTAGATGTTGTTGGTTCTGTTCTAGATGTTGTTTGTTCTGTTGTAGATGTTTTTTGTTCAGTTGTAGATGTTGTTTGTTCAGTTGTAGATGTTGTTGGTTCAGTTGTAGATGTTGTTTGTTCAGTTATAGATGTTGTTTGTTCTGTTGTAGATGTTTTTTGTTCAGTTGTAGATGTTGTTGGTTCTGTTGTAGATGTTTTTTGTTCAGTTGTAGATGTTGTTTGTTCAGTTGTAGATGTTGTTGGTTCTATTGTAGATGTTGTTGGTTCAGTTGTAGATGTTGTTGGTTCTGGTGTGGATGTTGTTTGTTCAGTTGCAGATGTTGTTTGTTCAGTTGTAGATGTTGTTGGTTCAGTTGTAGATGTTGTTGGTTCTGTTGTAGATGTTGTTGGTTCAGATGTAGATGTTGTTGGTTCAGTTGTAGATGTTGTTTGTTCAGTTGTAGATGTTATTTGTTCTGTTGTAGATGTTGTTTGTTTAGTTGTAGATGTTGTTTGTTCTGTTGTAGATGTTATTTGTTCAGTTGTAGATGTTGTTGGTTCAGTTGTAGATGTTATTTGTTCAGTTGTAGATGTTGTTGGTTCAGTTGTAGATGTTATTTGTTCTGTTGTAGATGTTGTTGGTTCAGTTGTAGATGTTGTTGGTTCAGTTGTAGATGTTGTTGGTTCAGTTGTAGATGTTGT
>JAOXYB010069224.1:0-10008 GCA_028565635.1 Phoronis ovalis
TTGCCAATCAGCCCATACACCCTAAAGAAACTTACCAGAACAACTCTTAACTCCTTAAACTAGCGTCAAAAAATGTTCTTGCATCATTTTATCTCAGTGTTTTAAGGTATGATTTAGAAAACTCAGATGAATTATGCTAAAACATTCCAACTTGGATTTTATTGAATTCTTGCTGGGAAAAATTGGGATTACATCTTGACAGATTTAGTTTTGTTTTTTAATTTTAAACATGCTTGTATATCAATTAAATTATGGAAAATTAATAAAACTAACACATTATTTTGTACAATATTCCAGAGTTTTGTCTGCACCTTGGAATTCCATTAGAATCGAAGTAGCCAGGGTCCTGTCCACGATAACCAGCTCAAAGGACAGAAAAATGGCCAACAGAAAACAGTTTTTTCAGATGAGTCAGCAACAACAGGTTGGAATTGATAATGCATCCAGTGTACAAGGTAGATCAAACTTTACCTGCTGTCATCCTTATGTCACATATGCTTACAGTATTAAATATTGCAAATTATGAATATGAGAAGTACTGTGCATTTATTTTATTCAGTTATGCAATCACCCTAAGTTAATTTGTGTCTGCTTTGTCAATTGAAGTCTAAATGTCGGCATTTTTTAGCTCAACAGTCGATACATTCCTATGAAACACCACCACCAGCACAGCAACATTATATACCGGGGCTAACACCCAAACCAAACGAGCTAAATTCAGGTTTGTAATAGTCATCTAAGAGGTGGCTAGTATGTGTACGATAAATCATCTCTGGAATATTTGTTTTTAGTGTACTGCAGTGCTTAAGCCCCTATACCTGCAACCCGCCCGCTCCCAACTTCGAAAAAAATATCGTCAACCACCCACCCGCTTGCAATTATGCCCACCCCAAAATGTATATGTTATCAGTAACGATATGCTTAATTGTGCACCAAAAGAACTGGTAAAAGAATCACACTTACTGCGATCGTACCATTACTTGATGGAGTTTTCCATTAATAGATAATTTATACTGCTGTAGTGAAAGGTCATAAATGAGTAACTGCCGCATTCTGACAGTTGCGAGGTAACATGCGGTTTGTGATATCAAGATGCTTTCTAACTAGATAGAAACTTGTTTTAATTGGATATTTCCTGAGTTTCTCAATTGCTTGGAGCTCCTTCCTAATATTATAAAAGCTTGGCTCATTTTCTATGAGGACATGTAATGATATAATTGTTGACTCTGGACATATAATGAATCAGATATAATTGTTGACTCAGGAATCTGTTTAATGAATGTTTGCTAAGGCATGGTTAAAAGCAATATTTCGGAATATCTTTCTACACAAAAGTTGGTCTCATTTTTAATTTTACATTTTCAATTAGGTGGATGTGCTGCAATTTCAAACTACTGGTTATGTAAAACTGTACATAAAATCATTATGATTGACAGATGTACAAATCAATTTCCTGCCAGCTTCCAAATAAAGTATGTCATGAGAATAGATTTATCAGATAACACAAAATCTTTTCAGTTGTCTTTCTAGCTATAATTTCGAACGCTTATAAGTAACTTACTTCATGTTTGTAGCCACACCTCAGAAAACAGTACATAAGCCGAATGTACTACCAGATACGCCTTTGAAGGATAATTCTCCAAAGAAAGTACCAAAATACCTTGTTGATGAATTCCTTAGTGGCGCTAAACATCCTGTTAGTGCTCTCATGGAATATTCTTCAATGACGCGTCTAACCACAATATTCAAAGAAGTACCTCTTAATCCACCAACTATCATGGGCAAGTTTGCTTGCATGTGTTCTGTTGAGGGGTTCGAATTTCCGCAAGGTACAGGGAAAACAAAGAAAGAGGCTAAAACCAATGCTGCTAAATCTGCCTTCACAGCTCTACTCAGATTGGATGAAGATGATGTTAATGAAAAAGGTGAGACTTTAAAACTGCACACCAATAGATAAACTAGTTTCATTAAAAAGTGTTTCTAGAAGATTATCAAGGTTTCATTAGTAAACATTTGCAGTCATCTCCATTGGACATTCAAGCACATTTAGCTTCTGTCTGATAGCTGGGTGCAAAGATCTTATCAATTTATTGTCAAGTACACCAAACTCGCTCTACTAATCTCGGATTATTTTTAATTTTACATTTTCTAATTAATCTACTACGCTCTTTTAATCGCTTATATTAATAACAAGATAGACTCACTGAGACTGATCTATAACACTACCTTGAATAGGAAGGGGAAAATGAACAATTATGTACTAATTAGCCAACGCTTCAATTTATTGCAAATAACTTTCTTCAGGAACTTTTATCCGCCATTTTGAATAGTCATAGTCTAAAATTTCCAAACCACAGATTTATTTCTATTTGGTCGCATAATGCAAAATGTTGTTGCCTTCCTGTGATTATTTATCTCAGTTAAATTGAGCTAAAAAAACCCCAACAATTTCCTTATTAGTACTTTTGGCTATCGGATTCATTGATTCAAATTTGCATTGTAACATTTTTCAGAATCTGGAAAAGTTATATTCGATGCTCGCGGAAGAAAAATGCATCTGAAAGAGGATGAATTACTGGAACCAAGCTGTGGTGCCACAGCGGCTGAACCATCCAGAGATTACCTGAGTGAGGCTGAAGTAGCTGACCCCGCAACGGCTGCTGGAACATTAGCAGAGAAGAATGATATAGCGCTACTTCGACAATACTGCAAAAGCAAAGAAATACCATTTGCGATTGAAGTAACAGAAAACCCCGGGCCTACTGGGTTTGTTTTTGTTATTTAAGTACAGCTCTTATGACCAGAGTAAATTATTAGATTTGCAAAATAATATAATTTATACAGTGTAGTGGGTCACGGCCATTGTAAAATAAAATGAATACTAGCCGCTATTTTAGCTTTTGACTATCAAACAAAAAGTATTGAAAGTACACATTTTATGCTTTCTAAAAATTCAAATCATGATATTATTTCAATAGAACTCTTGAGAAGGCCATTTTAGGCAAAGATGTTAATTTTTGAAAAAACTAAAAACTCAAAAATAGATTGAGGCAAATTGTCTCCACCTGCAAACTTGCACTAATAAGTAATTACACATACTGTCAAACAAACTGCATTGTGGGAAAATCTGAAAATAGTTTTGTAAATTACAAGAAAGTTGCAAGTTTGTAGGTCCATTAATGGTTTAATTGAATTTATTTTTTTTAATATGTTTAAATTAAGATTTTATCCACAACAGGCTCCACATTGGTCAGATGCCTAACAAGAAAATAATTTAGTTTCCATAAATAATAAACGTTTATTTACCTGACTTTTTATCTTTAAATTATGCAAACAACTTTAGTTCATAACCAGCATCTCAGTACTGTGAAACTTGTACTAAGAAAATGTCTGGCCCTTCATAACAAGTATCTCTAGTCAGTAGTACTGTGAAACTTGTACTAAGAAAATGTCCAGCCATTCATAACTGAACGCATATTCTGGCATTTCAGGTTGTATGAAGCAACAGTGTACATGCATGATGAAGAAATGGCCTGTGCCTGTGCAACAACTAAAAAAGAAGCAAAACGAAAAGCTGCTGAAGAGGCACTAGAGGACATGGCTGTATTTGAGGAGGTAGCAGTTTACCTTAATTTGAATTTACAACTGACGAATATTTAGTATTCTTTATTTAAAATAGAAGAAGCAGGTCTATTGAGGCAGATGAAAGCCTATTCCACGTCATGTGGAATTTGCCATGGAAAATTTAATATAACTTTGACCAGTTCTTTGTCATAATGATAACTTTATTTCATACTCTTCATCTGTAAAAAATTATTAAATTATGATCATCTTAATTAAGCTATTAATGGTTTATACTAAAGATACAAATGACATCCCTGGCCAGCTAACGACATTCATCTCATTGCTAAGCTGTTTTACATTCTTTCCATGATCCACTTAATTTCTTTTTAGCATTTAATAAAACATGCCATATACTTTCAAAAAATAGTTTGGAGTAATATTTTTATTCCAGACTTATGGACCTGTGGAAACAGAAGATCCAAGCTTTGCTTCAAAATTTGATCAGATAGCTCATATATGTATGAAAGCATATCATAAATGGATTGGAACAGCTAGGAAAAGTGTACCACAGCTTGCTGAAAAGGATTCAATAGCAGCTTTTGTTGTAAAGAAAAGTAAGTTATTTTCTTTTTTTGTCACTTGGAAAATTAACATCATCTTGCTTTGATTTATATCAGCAGCAGCATTTAAAATTATATTTCTATTAATTATAAAGATATTAGCTGATACCTGTAAACTAAGGGCAATAATAAGGTATAGCTGTTAAAAAACGTTGGCTTCCATTTGAACATACATATGATCCGGAATTAAACATTAGCCTGATTTAATTGTTAATGATTTATCCTACTAAAAACAATTTATAAAATACTGAAAATTTCAAAATCTCAAAAAAATTTCATTCATGTATACCACTGAATATAATTCCCGTATTATAAACTAAAGATTTTTGACTTCAGAAAAAAATATTAAAATGCATCAGGCAAATTTTAGCTCTACTCTCGACTGGCAATACATATATTTCATACGAAGGTATTCTGTGAAGTGAATTTCTGAGCATTTTTATCCTGTATTTTCCATGCAGTGGCCAAGTGAAGATCATAATTATTTAATTGTTTATTTGAAATTAGGCACAAAACGAATGTCACCACAATATCTCCGAATGCCATTTTTATGAAAAACTGATTGGATTATTTTGCAAACTTAAGATATAATTTTGGTTTGCCAAGGGTTGAGAAGGTGGCATTCTAACATTCGGATAACAAAATCTTTCTTTAGGTGCTGATAACGAGTACAACCTCTAAACAGCTGGACATTTTGAAATCTTAAAATTAAGAATATATCAAAGCAAAAAATTTAATACAATAAAGTGAAAATTTCAAATTATAACAAAAAATGAAATGAACTACGATTCTGGCTGGATTTTGATGTAATAGTCATGAAACAGGCCATCACTCTTATGTGTTGTACCACTGATCACTGTGATGTATGAGCTAACATTTGCATCATACTTATTACAAATAGTGTGTAGTGAGCACAAAATGGTGTTGGGTGTAGCATGTTGCCATGGGAATCCTAATATTAGTTGACAAAAAATAGGTAGACAGAGGGCTATACAAAAGCTCATCGACTGACAAAAACGGCCTTAGTGCATAATGTGGATAACTGCTTCAAAGAAACAGCTGTTTTGTACAATATTCCACAATTGATTCTTAACAGCTTTGTTGGCAAAAACATTTTACATGGAAAGGGTGGACATTTTTCTAGTTTTACTTTTAATTACCTTCCAAATAATGTGAACCAGAAAAATGCATAAAGTACACTCAATACAGAAACCATCTCAATTTAGAACATCTAAGACTTGTGTCCTATCAGTAGCTGAAATGTTATACAACCCCAACCACCATAATCATTATAATTTTAATAACAGTCCATATAATATTCTTTGACAACGTTTTATTAATAGGTGAATCTGATCCAGGAGAGGTGGTGGCTTTAGGTACGGGCCAATGCTGTATATCAAACAGTCACTTAACAACAGTAGATGGCAGAGTGGTGCATGATTGTCATGGTTTGACGGTAGCTAGAAGATCATTACTTCGGTAGGTGTATGCGCAATAAATTAAAAGTATCCTCGGTAATGCTAGAGACATTGTCGTGACCTTTAACTTGGAGTTGATGAGTTTCATCAATGTTTGATTCCAGATCTCGGTAAAATACAAAGATATTCTGAGCAAATGATTGGGCTGCCTGTTTACTATACTTAAGCTAGCAGTGCTATGGCATATCAATATCTAATGTCTGCATATGAACTTGTTATTTCCTCGAGCTGCAAGTGTTTGGAAGCAACCTCTGTTAGAGTATATCTCATACATAGCTTGTAACCAACAGCTATTGCAACATGACCATACAAATATCAACAATCAAATTGAAACACCGACATATGCAACCGTATAGAAAAATCTGATTTGTTTTTAATTTTTCACAGCCTTGTAGCACTTGTAAAGATAACGAAGGGAATTCTGTAATAAGTATTGTTTCAGATATTTTCATCGTGAACTGAAACTGTACTATGATGGTAATCCAGTTCATTCTATTTTTACCAATGTACCAGATTCGACATTAATGATTATGAAAGAACATGTCACGCTTCATTTATTTATTAACACGCTACCATGTGGAGACTCAAGATTTGATCCAGGGTAAGGCACAATTTCACTATAATGAAAGTTAATCCCATAATCGTATTAATTTCTGTTAATCCTATAATGTATAAATAAACAGAATTTTAACTTCTCTGGTAAAACCAGAATGTAATAAATGCATATTATGTGCCTTTGCTATTGTATTTTTAGAACAACTGGACCAATGTCGGCAGAAGAAATAGTTATGAACAGTGAAAAATATCATGAGCCTGTGTTTGAGTGTGATTATTTTGGAATCCTTAGCACTAAATCTTCTATAGGTATTTAGTGATTTGCTTTAATGAGTTATAAAAAATTCTAGCAAAGCTACAGCTGGTATAACAAGCATCATGTGACATCAGTTACACAAAAGGTGTTACACCTATGAATATCCATTGTTAGACTGGATATTTCATATTAATATACAAATACGGAATACATATAATTTTTTCATTTGTGTTATCCACTTTGAAATTTGCAACCGGAAAGCTTCAAAAATGATTAATTTTGTTTTATGGAGTTTTGTCATTTGCAGGTGAAGGTAGCCATGCACTGGACAAGAGCCGGCCCTACAATCCAACACTGCAAGGAATCATTCAGGGTCAACCCATACCAATAATGTCGTGCAGTGACAAACTACTTCGCTGGAATATTTTGGGTTTACAAGGGGCATTGCTAAGTCATTTTGTGCAGCCTGTTTATATCAGTACCCTGACTATAGGTTTGTTAACAGCCTTTAGCATAAAAATGCTAAAATTGCTGAATTAACACATTAATCTCATTTTTATATCCAGTGATATTTATGCTTTTGTATTAGCTGGTGAAATTCCGAACAGCTATATATATTGTAAATTTAGTGTGACCTAGCATTCTAACTTTATTGGGGTTGTTATTAAAATAAAACTGATTGACTGTATTAGCTACATATGGTAACACCGGTTTCACAGTCTCTAAACTTGCTTCAAAAGTAGTGTCATGTTATTGTACTCTTATTTTAAGGTCATCCGTTTGATCTTGGACATCTCAGTCGGGCATCATGCTGCCGTCTTGACCCGAATCAAGCTGATCAGTTCCCAGCAACTTATTATATGAATCATCCTACATTGGGGTTCCCTACATTTGGCGAGCCTGACTATGCGGAACATTACAGTCCTCTCAGCGTAAACTGGATGTTAACAGATGAACAGGTTGAAGTGTTGGACGGAACAACAGGAAAAAGTATACCACAGTAAGTACTGTGAACCGTGTAGCAGACTTGCTATCATCGTACTTGTTGCTGACATTGTCATCATTGTCTAGGCCTCAATGTTTAGAAGAGCCTCCACAAAAACTGTATCATTCGTTTCCATATGTAATTGTAGGACATTTTTAAAAGGTCTCAAGATATATTGAGGACCCAGGATTGAAGAGAATATATTTCAACCTAGTATATGTTTTAATAATTAAAACGAAAAGTTGCACAAGTGATATAAAAATGTACATTCCTGTGGCTATATAATTTGAATTTGATCACATATTCACTGATAACAAGCCATATTTTTAAGAATTTAAGTTCTAGTAAAAAATAAAAGTCCAAAATGCTTTAAACTTAGCATATTAAGTTATCTTTACATAAAAATCTTCAAAATCATTTGTCAGATTTTAAAAATGTTGCTTTATTCAGAAGTAACGTTAAAAAGTTTTGAAATTTATGGGTCAGTTCAAAATCATGACCTCTAAACTTAAGAATTTTAGAAATCTAATATACTTTTTTTTCCAAAAATGTCTGCTTCTCAGATTATGAGCACTATTTTCAGCTTTTTGTTAGAGTAATAACATTCTCAAAAATGAATACTTTTACATATACATGTAACTAGTGTCTCTTCACTTTGATTACGAAAAGTAGATAAAAATGTTTTAGTCAAATTACACTATAATCACAGTGTGGCTTAAGTTAATATCACAAATAAAAGCATAGAGAAAATTCTGGTTTAAGATAAAAAAAAATTTTATTTTCTTTATAAGATCAAAGTGCATTACACGGAATTTCAAAATTTAAAATGTGTAAAAACCCGGTGTGATTCTAAGGATTTATGCAGTACCATCCATACCATGAGTAATTTGCTATGTTACTGTATCCCCCTTCACAAACGGAGACTAAAATCTCTCATCTTACCTGGGGTATTACATCCAGATGAACACAATTATTAAGCACTCGCCTTTGATGAATTTCAAGGATGTAAGAATGAGCATTATATTATTATTTACATTACATCCACATGAATGGCATAAATTAGGGCGCAAATTCCTACAAAACAAGCATAATCCTATGCAAATCCACTGGATTAGACAAAACAAAGGGCGATATTACAGTTCGATGTGTAAACAACACAAAGGTTTTTTAAATAAATGCTGTATCCCTATCATACATGCACACGAACGCATTTATTCCATTGCAACAGCATAAAAGACACTGAAAAAACACCATTGCAAAGTGCTCGAATAGCACTGTCCGAATCATTAAACTTGGCATACGTTCATGTCTATAATAATTGAAATATTTTCCAGCACACTTTAGACTGCACTTCAAATAAACAGAAAGACACATAGCTTTAACATGTGTGTGTTCAGGGGAGATGACCTCTATGAACTTTGCTAGATGGCAGCACAAACCGGGAAAGGTTGAAAATTACATAGCACGCACGTCTTTTATGCAAAATGGTTATTTTCATTTAATTAGAAGATGTTAAAAAGTACTGCCGATATATCGGCAACTGGAAGGTAAAGGGTTAATGTATGATATTCTGTTTCAGTAACATTTGAAGTTGAATTTAACTTGATGCATCCTTTACTAGGTGTTCCCATTTGCAAGAACATTTTTTGCATTTATTTAGTAAATTTTAATAGTTTGACAAGTGATTGTATACAAGCCCTGTATTTATATACTTCTCAGCCACTCGACTAGTATATTCTGAAGATTTAAATTTTTTTATAATCTTGTAAGTTGTTTACAGTGTGTTTCATTGTTTTAGGTCACCTTTTCGAGTTAGTGCTTCTGGTGCAAGTCGTATCTGCAAAGCAGGTTTTTACCATCGTTTTAAAGAAATCGCAAGAATGGGGAAAAAACATAAATTGACACAGTTTCGATGCTATAGGGAGGCTAAACAAACTGCCCCCAAATACGAACAGGCAAAATCAACATTTTTTTCAATGCTAGAAAACTGGGGTTATGGTAGATGGTTAAGAATGCCTATGGAACTTGAAATGTTTGAAAAATAGCAGGATTCTTATTTAGAATATACAGATCACTTCATGTGCGACAGTAATGTAGCCATTTGCTTTCCGTAATAGGTTAATCACATTCACTTAACCTTGGGTTAAGTGTCGCTCATTGTCTCTCAGTTTGGATATAAAGGTTGAGTATAAATAGGCAAGTTGTAAGATATCTCCATTGATTCGGGTTAAAGTTGTAAAATATATTTTTATACCCGCTCACATATAGCCGTATTGGTATTTGTGTAAGCCATGTTTGATAAGCATGTACGGTGTGTTATATTCAAACTGGTTCATCATCGTTTCATATTTAAGTATTTTAAACAATTTGATTTTAGTCAATAAATTATATTTCGCAATATTTGTAATGACAATTGAAGCTTTTTATGCCCATCACTATGTAATAGTGAAAGGGCATATTATCGTAGTGTATGCGGCGTCGGCGTATGTACCCTTTTCTTTGTGTTGCTATAACGGCTTCAGCTTTCGTCAGATCATCTTTGTATTTGGT
>JAOXYB010069235.1:0-10008 GCA_028565635.1 Phoronis ovalis
ACCATAACATAGCATGAATGTTAAAGTTTCAGAAAACATTTATTTTATATGAAAAAAATGTAATGCAGATTTTTCATAAATTTTTATTTAAACGGTGGTGAGGGGTCCAGCCTTAAAATTTATTCATTTTATGCTTTCCCAGCAGATTGTCATTTAATTTTATTTTTTTTGTATGCATACATTTTAGGTTTAATTTTAATTATTGCATTTCTTACTATGCTATTTTACTGTCAATTCAAATTTGTCCCATATAAAAAAGACAGCATATCTGCATAGATGCATTTGTCTGCTAGATAATCACGATTTGTTTCAAATTTCTTTTTCCAACCTGACTGGACAGCTTCTATCGATTGCATGTTAATTGGTGTGGAGGTACATTTTCATAATGTTTAAGATTATTTGCTATTTAGATAGATTGTCAATTTGTGGCTTTATAGTTTAGTATGTAATTCATTGCGGTTTGTATATTTCAGTGGATTCCTTGAAATTCTTGGAATTCTAGTAGGCCATCTGTACTTTTTCTTGATGTTCAAATATCCACAAGACTTTGGAGGAAGAACTTTCTTGAGTACGCCATCAATATTGTAAGTATGTAATGTGAATAAATATAAATGAATGATAGATAATATAATTCATCTGACGATTTTTAACACAGTTTGAAAATGGTTATGTTTGCTGCTGTTGTTGTCTTTGCTACAAGTTTTAATTGTTTCTCCGTGATATTTTAAGACCTATACTTGCATTTGATGAGCTCTTAAGGCATCAAAAAAAAAGCGAAAACTATGCTATAGCAGACTATAGGAAATGTGCTATTATCTATGCTCTTATATGAAAGTTTTTGAGGGCATATACTGTAATGAGTCGGTGTCCCACTTTAATTTGATTACATATTCTTATAGATATAAATATTTCCCCAATCGTCGTGGAGGAGTAGCAGGTTTTGGCATGGCACCATCCAGCCGCCGACAACAGAACAATGACGACAGAGATCCTGCTAGGCATGCCTGGGGTCAAGGTAACGCATTAGGGGGGGACTAATAACAAAAGAAACAGACAATACAATTCAAAAGGACGTATACAGCCAACAGAAACTAACATCAGAGCACTGGGAGCTTCAATGCAATGTATTTGAATGAGGAAGTCTGCAGTCTGGTTTGTTTAGGGACTTGCTACTAACAACATTACTGAAGTTACGGAATCTTTATCTGACGGCAGAAGACAGAAGATCATAAAGAAGGCAATATTGTGCTTATTCTTTGTGATAAGCATTTCTGACATCCTAAAAGTAAATACCAATCTATTTGCTCAGTATGCTCAACATTTCAAATGGTCAACATTTAATTGTTTTTAAAACTCTTCCGATGGTTACTAATGATAATGATACTTAAGCCTCGTACTGAACATGGAACTGTATAATGAAAGTGCTTTAAACCTCAAGCAGACCAAAACTTTCGATTTTCGTGTGAATTTCTCTACGTTAGGTTTCTTTATTCTTTAAAGGGCCTGGGACGTGGTTTTGAGAGCATCCTGTTTTGGTGCTGTAATTCGATGTTGTTCATCATTGTTTTATTTTCAACCTCTCACTTCTGTGAAAATTCAAAATAAAGTAACAATCTAGTTTTAATTTGTATTATTAAAATAACACTATGAACCTCATTATATTAAAAGCAATTGGCCGTGGAATATTTTGTTATATAAAAATTACAGAAATTATATCACGTAAACCTCTAGCGGGCAAGGAAAACAGACAGTATACCCAATCACTATCAATGTACCCCCATAAAAGATTTGTGCAGGGTTTTTGTACTATATTTATGCAATCATGTGCTATCAAGGTGGTACTTCAAAATTTATCAAGGATTGAATCCTACTACTAAAATCGCAGCAATTCAAAATTTCTACAAATATAGTTTTAGGATGCTGAAAACCAGTTCCATATATTATCCATAAAACCATCATGCTGGTACATGATACCTAAACATTGATATAAATATTATGTAATTACCAATAGAGTATTTGCATGCACTTAAGGTCGCTACAGTCAGTCCCTTTCAATACCGTGATCCTTTAGTTATACACAAAACTTTTTTTTAATCTGACTTTAGAAAAGCTTTAACCGGTGAAAATTTAACAAAATAAAAGAAATATTAATAAATAGTTGTTTATGTATTGATATGCTCACAATAAGGAGGGCATTTCTTAGATCAAAGAACATAAGATTTTTTTGGTTTTGGCTCGGCATATGAAGGATGCTTTTTGTGAATGAATCGTGTGAGCGCGCACAGAACTGCATCGTTCATAGAATGCGACATGCTGGATCGTTTGGGCTGAGACTGGTGGCTTCACCTAGTGCATGCAAATAGTATTACTAGCCTCTATAATAAACCTAAAACAGCAGAAATTACCATGAACGGTTTCTCTTGCTACATAAATTAATTAATATCAAAATTAAACTAATTGGATCATTTGCTCATGCATATTTTTCATTGCCATTACTACTGTTCATACACCAATTACTTCACAGACTGTGGTATTGTTTTCAAATTGTACCAGTTTGGTCATTCCACCAATTAATACTAGTATATTTTAATCAGCTCGCTATTAACAAATAAACTAATTGTGCCAATAATCAAAATTATGCAGGCTGTGCGTTATTGAAACAATTCTATAAAGCTAATTATGTAAAAAGAAAATGTATATAGCCAAGTATTCAGACACCTGGTTAATTCCAGCTATCCACTGCACCTAGTAATTAAACTATTAACTACAATTGCTTTAAAATTACAAGAAATTTTGACATTGTTTCATTCTATATTAGTAGCTAATAACCTAGTTGATGTCGCTCAGGTAGCTGTCATCCTCAGCCCGGATTTTTGCATACAACTCTTTTCGAAGCTTTGTGCTACTAACACCTTGAGTGTAAGGCAAAAGTTGGATTGGCATCAAATTTTCAACAACAGGTCGTGATGGGAAGTTTGGCATGTCGTCACCACGGACATAAAGTGCTGTCTCGTTCGCTTCAAGATTGACGATACAGGTCAGGAAGTTTGACGGGTCAGTACTCGAGATGCAATAAACCTGGAATATAAAAACAATATTTTTTTTATTTCTAGAAAGAAACAGTTCATTACCAATTGTGGAACAGGAAACAATGGATTCTAATTCTGTGCTTTGATTAATAATCTTGTTGCATCTAGACAGTCCTATCAATTTTACTAAAATGTTTTATGATAAATTACAAAACATGCAATGTGTTTTTCTTCTGGTGTTAGTTTGGTTTAAAATTTCAGAGCTGTTGCTGGTAGATGACTACCATAAAGAGATCATGAAACAAGCATCCTCGCACAAACTAAGCGAGCCATCTCAGTGGCAAGGGCAAATAGGTCATAATAGTTCACAAATACTGTTGCTCTACTGGCCATGTTTACCTGATCAGCGTATTGTTTGATATTCAGCATTCGTTTCTCGGTGCTGTCAATGGTAATCTTGTTCTTCAGTCTATAGATGCTTCTAGTATCATGCACGCCAACAATGACCTGCAATAACATAATATTGAACAGCCTATTAACTGTTACATTTTCAACCCATTAACTGATATCTACCAGCTACATATCCATCCACGATGCAAAAAAGTAGCAAACAAATTAAAGGTCAGGGTCAAACATGGTATGCTAAGTCATATTCCCATCGGATATACATTCATCACAAACACATGCTTGGCTTGCAACAGTGTCTCTATCAGTTTTCAAGATATGGGCACAAATAGCAAGTTTCTCGTCTCGAAAATAAAGTCAATAAACACGGCCGCCAATTGTCAGCCACATTGGAAGTGATCCATGTTATAATCAACCTTGCCTAATGTATTGTCATCTTTTGTCTTGCAGTGGTGTCTCTTATCTATCAGTTTGCTTGTAATGGATATTCATAGCTTATTGACAGAAAACGTGTCCACCAGTAGGTCATATTGGAAATCATCTAGGTCGGAATCAAAAGCGACATGTGTTTTGATCTGTATTTGCTCTTTGACTTGCAGTATCTCTATATTTTCAAAATATCAAAGAATGTAACTCTAGAACAAGCATGGCACCAATTGGTCATTGTGGAAATGATTTCGCCCAAAACTGTGTTTGTACCTATATTATTTCCTGTACCTAATATGAAGTTGATCTCGAGAGACAAAGGGACTTAAACCAAACCAGAAGTGACAGAAGCTATATCCCCCTGTTTGTAGATCCTGGGGGTCCGACTCGGCTGGTATGCATGTTTGAAAATGCGCGTAAAAAGAATGATTTTTAAAAGCAAAGCATGTTAGCGGGCATTAGGCAATAAGGGTTGCATTTTTCAATAAAATGTACAAAAGGGTTCCTTTTATACACAATGGAAACATTGATGAGTTCACGTACTACAGTGCTTACAGCAATATTATAGGTATATATTAACCAACTGCAGTGAAAAGGGTTTAAAAACATCCTCAACACGTATAAGGTATAAAATTTTCTCACCACACTTGGGGTATCTAAAATTGTCAGTGAAAGGGGGTCAAGTTTAAAATGGGAAGATACGTTTAGGGGCTTTCTCAAAAACCCATTCACAAAAATGGGTACCAGTAATTTCCTTGAGTGTCACCCCCGGGTCATAGAGCAAGAGGATAATACAGCATAAGCCGTACCTGTCTGCCTATTGCTCTCATTCTCTGCAGCAGAAGAATGTGACCGTGATGAAACAAATCAAAGCATCCAACAGTATACACTTTGTCCACACGACCATCTAGATGGTTGAACGGCATAGAGCGCCTGCGAGAGTGATAAGTACGTTTCCGTTCTTCCTCACTGTCAGATTCACCCGTGCTTGTAGTACTGGAGCTTCTAAATGTAAAATGAAACAAAAAAATCCAGATGTGAAAACTGATGTATAACTGAATGTACAGACACAGATTTCACACTGGATAACATTATGTTACTGATTACTTGACCAGGTTGGTTCATCAAAAGCATGGTTGACATACTTAATATCCAACTCCAGCACAAAGTCATATTTTAATAATTATTTTAGTTACAGTACATGAAAAGTTGAACCTCAAAAAATGGAGCTTCTGTCTTAACTGAAGTGTATTTTGTTGTCTATGCATCCACACTACTGTACCTGCTTTCCCTTGCTTTCTTGATCTCCTGGCTGCTAAATGTTTTCACCTTTGTTCTGCTTGTTGGTGATCGCTTGCGCAGCCCTCCGTTTACAATGCCACTGTCACTACTTGTACCATTATCAGCATCCTTTTCACCAGCAGTAAGAATACTACTGCCATTTGGTACAGTGCCGTTTGAGCTAATAATACCGTTAGTGACAGCTGATTGTTTTGACTGAAAATAATATACAATCATATTAATTGTCATTATATCGGCGAAAACTTTAATTTACAACTGCTTGTAGAGAATGTATTTGGGGATATACTGATCGGGAAATGTAACTAAAGTGTTATTGATTATATAACACCAAAAAAATAACCAACAATGAGTGACCTAATTCTAAATGCACTTCACTTGTATTATACATGTTTAGCCTTTAAGTAAAAAGTAAAGTGGGTCTTTGATTTCATTTGTAACACAATATTTTAAAACTTGCCTTTTTAGGATAAGTCTTTTTGCTGCCATCCTCATTGTAAAGAGGTTTATTGGAGTAATCTATCTTGAGATGATAGTCAACTGTTGCCATATGAGATGGTTTAGAATTTGATTTTTTTTTTCGAGCATCAAGTTTACGTGTCAAACTGGCATGGGCAAGACGTACACTCAGAATGAGGCATACCACACCCACTAAACCAGCTAAAAACACAATATGCATATGCATATAAAAACATGAACAGACTACATTCAATAATTCTGCATAACACAACAACAATACCGGCTGCAATTCACAAAAGAAAGCAAGATAACACAAAATGTGGCTGGTTGCACATGCGACATCATTAATGAATTGACAGCATGGCATTGGTATGCATTGGCATAATGCCTACTCTAACTGCGTAAAAAAATGTCCATCCCATTCATATAGTACGTTTTTATTTTTGTATTGAAACATGTAGTACTTGAAATTATTTGGAACCAACTATTTTTCAAAAGTAAGGTAGCGAATATTGTTCGGCACAATTTATTCACACTATACTTTAAGGTAAATTTTAGCTATTTAAATTACTAAAAAGATAGGCAAATAAAAATATATATATTCTGAATATATGTATGGATTACTTGTACAAAGTTCAACTATTTAACTTTAATGCTTTGTAACTTGTATTATTCTAAATTTTATATTTCAAAATCTTAGTATTTTAACTCAAAATGTTATCCATACAGGTCATTATTATTATAAATGTCACAATTGCATAGAATTACTGTGCTTTCTATCATATATGAGATTTTTGCAAGTTAAACGTATGTCTTCAAGAATTCTTACCCCAGCTCTTCATGGCATTTGGAGCTCCTTGTGCCAGACCCAGACAAGCGATTCCCATTGATTCCAGTTTCTCTTTCAGTTTTCCTTCCATAACAGATGCTGTTGCCGACTGTTGATTTTCTTTTGAAGTCGGACCATGCTTGCTTGCTAAATGCTGTTTATGTTTGCTGTAATGGGCAATACATCAAGAAAGCATTAAATTTTGCTACTTGCTGATATATCCAAGCATACTTTTGAACACAGGATGTTCCTTTGTTACGATTTTTTATTTTGCATCCGTTTCAGGCAGATAGCAGATTACTCATTCTGAAGTCTGTATGTATACTATCTGGCAGGTATACTCACCATGAAAATTAACAGAAACTGCTGTTAAAGAATACAATATATGCTGTACTATTTTCAAAAAGGTAGCATCACTGGTCAGAAACTCAATTAATATTCTCAAAATTTTGTGATTTGTCAATGGATTACGTGAGCACAGGCGGAACTGCAGGATGGTTCATTCACAAAAGACACAGTTGGGGAAATGTTTGGGTGTGTCACTGGTGGCAACATTGGTTGCATGCAAATATTGTATTTATCCCAATGTTCATGCAAGTGATAAATTTAGTGTGAGTGGGTGAATCTGCACCATCAGTATGTACGTACATGTTAGCAGAGAATTTGCGCTGCTTTTTCATAGGTCACAACATCTAAAAAGTAGTTGTGAATTGGTAACTATAAGTTATGGAGTGGATGGCAGTCTACATAAATCCATCCATGCCTTCTCAACTAATGTCTAGGCTTAACCATGGTCAATTGTCATTATATTCCTTTAATATAACAAGAGCGAAACAAATACATCATTAAACTTTTGACCCTATCAAGATAAGCTTTTCTCCATGTGTAATTGCCCTATACTTTACTAGCCACCTGCTAAGTCAACTGTTATACCTATTATTGTAAGATGCAATCTGATTGGTGTCAAGACTTCCGCGGGCACTATATCTAAATAAAGGGATTGACGTTCTTCTGCTTTTCGAGATAATAAATGAAAATTGCCTGTGGTTCTGGTTGTTCGTTAGACTGAGTGGATCTGGTTGTTGGGTAGTCAAAAGATGATGAGTCTGCTACTCACGCATAGAAATAATCCTGCACGCGAACAACACCGATCACTGATTCATAGACAATGATGATGACACATGTCCCCAAATAGATAGTGCATTGCCCCCATGTCATAAAAGCAAAGTTGGAAACCATCAGAATCGTCCAGAGGCTTGTAATATTAACAACCTAAACAAAAACAAAACAATGAAACCAATTCAAGTCGCAATAATCAACTAAAAAAAATCACAAAAACTAGCGTTTTTAATGAATAGATGTTGACAATCATTTATAGCTAAATATACAAGTCATATTGTTTATTTTCTGATTATTTTAAACAAACTTTCAAAATCAAAAGCATCTGTCTTGACAGCGTAAGGTTGATGCAATGTACATTGCAAAATCAAAAAATTACAAAATACAAGAAATTTAACTTTACAATAATGACATGTCCTGTAGATATGTACATGATATATATATATATATATATATATATATGTATACAGTCAGCTACACTAAGACATCTCACAAAATACAGGTACAGGAAAATATCATACAGCCAATCATATTTATGCAAGTCATTCTCTGCATCGTTGGGTTCCTCCAACAGCCAATCAGAGATGACCAAGTGTCTGAAAGATTTGTCATAATCAAGAACAGTGCAAAATTCACAGTTGCTGTTCGAAATGTTTAATATCGCGGATAACAAATCGACAGATGGAATTGGGAATTAATCATAACAGTGAGGAACAGGATAATTTAATTTCTAGGAGCAATTTTCAAGTCTAACCACAATTGATTCCATACCATATTAGGAATAAATAATTATGCATCATAAGTATATACTAAAATGTATAACACTGACATTTTTCCCCCCGAAAGAATTACTAAACACAATTTCTGCATTCTTAATATTAATTTAAATTCAGATATTTGCAGTTAGACCCTTTTTCAAAAGGGGGGTGCGTTTGTGGTGTTTTGAGAATTACCGATTTGAAAAATATCAGTTCAGTAATCAAAAAAAACGTCTCCATGCTGCCGGAAAAAATTTGACAAGCAAAAATAAAAACCTCTCCGTGCTGCCAGAAAAAATTGACAAGCAAAAAAAAGGGGGGGTGCGTTTACTATTTCAAAAGGGGAGTGCGTTAACATTACATTGATGGTACTCCCATTTCAAAAGGGGGGTGCGTTAACATTACATAGGTTACTCCCATTTCAAAAGAGGGGTGCGTTCGCACCCAACGCACCCCCCCCATCTGATGAGCATGTATTTGTACATGCCATGTACTAAAAATGTCATCAAGAGACAAAAAAAAGGGAAGCAATGATGCGGTCCCAGTTTTATAAAAATATAACTTGATATTCACTGGAATGCTAATTACTTAAAATCTCATGCTCTCAAATATACTTTCATTGGTGAGACTTGAAAACTGCAACCTGGGTGTGGATGATCATAGGATCTAGGAATTATATAAGCTTAAATTTGTTGATAACTATGTGCAATGTGCTACAGTCTTTTTGAAAATATAGAATTCTGTACAGATTACTTTAACACTAAATACAAAAACACACTGCAGAGTTCATATATAATTGTTTGTCACGGATAATCAAACGATATGTAATTTAGATAATTTTAACTGTCTCACTTTATCACAGAAGGCATCCATGAAACCTCCAAGAATTGGGTCATCGACTGGTCCATAGATTTTCTTGTGGACCTTAGCCACAATACCATCAACATGGTCCAAGAAGTCGTGAAAAACAACCAACCAAAACACACTCCAAAAATAACCATACCTTCAGAATTATGAGAAACTTGGTTAACAATTTAAAAATATAAGGTTACCAGTCCTTTAAGATAAATTAGAATTATTTGTGGTAGTTTCAAAGTATTAGGTAATTTGGCACAGCAAGCAAATATTGTTTCATCTATTTTATTTCCATTACGGAACAATAGGAACCTTTCTAATTGCCATTTCCCTTCTAGCTACTAGAGGACGATATGGGCTACATTGCTATTCATAGAATAGTTTATTTTATGCTTACTGTGGTGTGTTGATGCTGCAAAATAAGCAATGTGGCAAATAAACCTTCCTAAACGCTCTACAGACGAGGTAGTTCTTTTAGTGTGTTTCGCTCTTTAAACTCTTTAGTATGTGCATGCCAAAATGTTGTTTTTTTGCATTTTTTTGTTCTTGTTTAAACATTTCAAACAATATGTAAGTAATTGCATTACTGTTCACCACATATTCAACATTTTTATTGATTCTAGGCTTAAATATAACAATGAAGACAAGAGCATATAATTTATTTTAATACTTTTTATGCCCATCCACCATAGTGGAATGGGCATATTGTCGTAGTGTAGGCATCGTTGTCGTCGTATGTAACACTTTCTTTATCTCGCGATAACAGCTTCAGTTTTTACCCGATCGGTTTCATATTCGGTACAGGGTAAATACAGGTCAAAGTGCAGGT
>JAOXYB010069246.1:0-10005 GCA_028565635.1 Phoronis ovalis
TAATAACAGATATTTCTGACGTCATTTTGCCGCGTCACAAACCTGTATGTTGTATATACAAAAGAGCATAACTCGGAAACCTACAGTAAAGTGTATGGGTCACCCCCTTAGTCAGCCTCCAACTTGACTATAGGCTATTTGTTTTTCATATTTAGCACTTTTTACCATGAGGTGTGTTTTTTGGAAATAAATGGGGTATATATATATATATATATATATATATTCAATAAATGATTATTTATCGCAAGGTGCTTCATTTTTAAGTGTAAATTCGTTTACTGTTTTTACCGTAGGGAGTACATTTGGGCGTTGTTTTTTTTACCATGGGTGTATTTTTTGCAAATTCATTTTTACCATGGGTTATATAAGTACCCTCCTTTGCTTTAATTATGTCTAGACTTTAAATTGGGTTTTCCAAACAAGTTCAAAGTTGGTTAAAGATAAACCAGTTAGTGTTGAGTTTGCACACCATCTAACCTACATGGTTTAAAGCTGTAGTATGTACACTGAGTTTTCTAAACTAGTTTAAAGTTGGTTAAAAAATATGCTGGTTAGAGTTAAGCCAGTTAATGTTTAAGTTACACCCATAATATGCATTCAGAGATGCCTAAGTCAGGGATGTCCAAACTGAGAGATTTTTATTTCAATTTCGTTTGTGGCGAAGCAGGCCCATCAGACACTTCTCAAAGCACGAGAGTTTGCTTGTAAAAAAATTGACAAGCAAAAAAAAAAGCCACAAGTCCGTTTTTAGAAAAATACGTCTTTTTGATCTTAAGCAGATCATACTAAATTGCGCCTCTATGAACGTTGAGAACTCCTCCTTGTATAGTTTATAGGTTTTGTTAGCCGTTGACTTGAAACCGGGAGAAATGACAATGTGACGGCCGAAATTGCGGGTGATTTTACGAATGGGAGATGGTATTGAAATGTGGGTGTCACCCGGCGAATGCGGGTGACTTGGCATGTCTGCACATTTTTGGTTAATTTTTAATCGATTTGAGTCGATTTAGTTGTGTCTACACTACGAAAAATTGACACATTTTAACCAGTTTCGAACTGATTAATTTTTTTATTAGTTTCGAACTAGTAAATAAAGTCCCTGTATAATTACAGCTTCTTGCTTAGTTGAGAGCAGATATGGTTTCCTTTGTGGTGCCATAGTTAGCCCAGAGGAGGCCAGGATACTTACATATAATTATGATGAATATAGAATTGTGCTGCTCAAATGGGTCAGAAAACCCCCTAAAAATAGTCCATTTTTGAGCAAAATCGGTCCATTTTTGAGTAAAATCGAGAGTGGTCTGTACATGTTTGGAGGGCTTCTTTCTAGGGGACACTATAATTAAGTGGCCCCTTTTGATAGCACTAACCCTAGAAGTGACTTCATTTTGAAAACAAAGTTCTTAGAAAGTGGTTCTGAATACAAATATGTTTAAATATTAATTAATATTAAAAGTTCTGTTAAAAGTTTGATCATCTAAGCTGTAAAAATCAACAATTGAATTTCTAATATTTTACTTCAGACTCCAAAGAAAAACACTTACTACAAAAAAAGCCTCCTCAAAATACTTAAGAGTTATAAAAGCTGCTGTTTTTTTTTAGAAATATGCTACATAATGTAATATCTTATTTTTAATTTACTAGAAGGAAAATTGTGCTTCATGCATGCTTACAGTGTACTCTAGCTTTGTTTCTGAGTGGTTCTCTTGTTGCTATTTGTTTTGGAATGAATGCTTACATCTAACACCATGACATTTGTTGCTTTTAGAGTTGTGGCATGTGATATCAGAGGTTACGGCGAAACAGAGGCACCTGATGGCATTGAGGAGTATGTTATTCAAAAAATGATGGAAGACACGAGAGAGTTAATCCTTGCTTTAGGTAGATCGCATGGTATAATTATATAAAATATAGGCCTTAGTTTTCTTAGAAAATAAATTGCATAATAGTGAGCTCAGATTAACTCATTACATATTTATATAACCTGTATACATATATGTCCTACCTTGTCTATTATCAATCCACCATATTTATTATCTTGTCCATTGTGTTGATGTGATATCATAATTCTAAATTCCTTAATTAGGACAAATTAACAATTAAATATTTCTCTTCTGTGTAAAAAGAACTAAAACTCATATTTCTTATGAAGAACTGTTTAAGAGTTATGATATTTTATTTCAAAGGTTACGAGAACTGTGTCTTGGTTGCACATGACTGGGGTGGTGCTATTGCATGGAGATTTGCCGTTGATTATTCTGATATGGTGAACAAATTAATCGTCATGGATGCACCACATTTTAGTGTTTTCACTAAGTATATGTCTGGCCATCTCAGTCAGTTCCTCAAATCTTGGTAGGTGGTTTCTAATAATTATGCACGTATACACGCTGATGCACACAGTCACTTATGCAGTATAGTATAATATACTTATAGGAAAAGTTTTAAATCTAAGAATTTGCCAGGTATATTACAGTGAATTAAGGCTAAGTTAGACCCTTGTTGCTGTTTGAATAAAAATTCATGACAAATCTGCATTTATTTAGATTTTTGTCACACAAATAAAACATTCAGGTTATTTCATGGTGGTGTTTTCAGACTCCTGTGTGCAATACATGAAATTTAATTAATGCTTTATGGCACCTCATAAAAATCATTAGGTTCATCCTTAGTTCCTACAGGAATATCCACCAGATAAATACAAGCTAACTATGTTTTTGGAAGCAAACAATACTCCCATTATTTTTATGACCAAATATATAGTAAAGAAGCATACAGAATCATATACTGGTACAAAGACACTGCCTCTGTGAAAAACTCTGTATACTTTTAGGTACATGTTTTTCTTTCAAATGCCTTGGTTACCAGAAAAGTTTTGTCGTTTCGAAGACATGAAGATTTTTGATGACTGCTTTAAAGATCTTTTGAAGAAGGAAGTGATGACTCAAGAAGATATCGAGGCTTACAAATTTACCTTTAGGCATCCATGTTAGTAAGAAATTTTTGAAAAATTTTTAATTTTCACAATTATGATTTAAGAGGTTTATTTAACACCCAAAGTTTTCTTGCTAACCTCATTAGGTAACACTGATCAAAATGTGTTGGTAAGAAAAAATTCATGAAACTCTTTTAATTAAAGGTCTATCTGTGGTACATAGTGATCCCAATAACATACTAGTCTGACTGGTCAAACATGTAAGCAAAACATTCTTGAAAATCTAATGTGGATTCAAGAAGTCCATGTATTGGTGGCACGGGGGCAGTCAATATGAAAGTGGGTACGCATGTTCCAACAAAATTTCGCGTGAAAGTGTATGTTTTTCGAACCGGCGGCGCGTTACGCGCTTAGGGTCTGTTTTTACTAAAATCCCAAAAAGGGGTGCTTTTTTGGAGGTGTGACACTTTGTTAGGGGTGTTTTTTTCCCATAGTCACTTCCTTAAGGGTGTATTTTAAAAAAAAATTACTTCCTTCCTTAGCAGAATTTTACTTCGTTAGGGGCTTTTTTGAAAGGCCGTGTTGGAACATGGGTATCCACTTTCATATTGACTGCTCCCCTTGGGATTGGCGGGCATAGTAGCTAGGCTAGTTGACATTTTAATATCACCTTGAGAAGTTCAAAATGATCTTGGAAGACATGTTATTCACTAAAACAATTTTTGACAAATCGTCAGAGGATATTTGAAATAGACCACCGAGGGAGGAAGGATTGAATCCAGATATCATTCATGATTGATACATTGCTCAAAATAATTTTGCAATTATGCCACTTCTACTCTGTATGAAAAACTGCTTATTTTTGATGCATTTATAGTTTCCTTCACTGCTCCATTAAACTACTACCGTACCATGAGCCGTATTCCCTATAAGAAGGCAACTAGCAAACGAATAACCATGCCAACATTAGTGCTGTGGGGCAGCAATGATTCTGCCTTGTCAACTGAACTTGGAGAATTAACTGGAGATTATGTTGACAATTTTTCTTTCCAAGTTTTAGAAGGTAAGACTGTATAATGGCTGTTTCTAAAGTATTTAGAATTTTTTCTATCAGTACCCGTTGTATACCATGCAGTGTGTAACTGGTGGGTGCTGATGTTGTATGTTCAGACCCATGTATAATTCCAAATATTGACTTGTGAATCACAGAAAAAAAAATGTTTGATAAATGTTGGATCATCTCTGTTTGAGGACAAAAATGTCAGTAAATATTTTTTGTAATGCCAACATTTTTTTTCTAAAATGTCCAGTAACATTTTTATAAATAATCCTTAATGTTGCCTTTTAATGTAGGTGCTACTCATTGGCTGCAACAAGATGAGCCTGACAAAGTCAACAAGATCATGAGAGATTGGCTGCAAAAGTCTGGCTAGGCTGTTAAGAGAATCAAGGCAATGGCTCAATATGCGTAAATTAATATATTCTAGACTTCTGGCCCTTTTTAATATAATTTAGAAAAATTAATGTAATACTTAGTCGATCAAAATGTTTTTTACTAAATTACAATATTTTTTTAATTGTTGAAAAATTGACAAAAAACATTTTAATAAATGAGTGTTTGAAATTTTTACCCAGGGATGTAAAATGTCAGGAAGTAGCCTCAGAATAAAGAAACCAAATTTAATGGAGTTTCCAGGAACTTATTGGACAGCCTCAATATCTAGTTCTTTTTTACCATGACATCATATTATCATGGAAAGTTTGACTTCCTGGTTTTACTCTTGGTTAATTGGTAGAGTTGAAAATTGTTATATTATACTAGTTTTTTTAATTGTTAATATAATTGTGGAATTGAAGTATGAAAATCTTTTTTTTGTGATGTGGCTTTATTCAGGTCTACCAGGCCTTCAGCAACAGTCACCAACAAAATCAGTGGTTAGTGATTTTAAAATCTCATTACCTCCTTTAACATTTACAAATAGGCACACCCAGTTCTAGTCGCAACTTTTTTTTTTTTTTATCAGATTGGGGTGGGTAGATTGAGGAAATGTGAGATTTGTGGGCCAATAGCATTCAAAATATTGAAATTGGCAGCTTTTCAAAAAAATAACCTAATTTCATAATATATACCAATTACGTGTCGTGTATATTTTTCAAATTTTAGATGATTTAGAAAGAGATAAATGGTTGCTTATTTTTTGTGCGGTTTGAATGCAGCTTCGTCACACAACTGCTATGCATGGTCCCTGCTGTGGAATACAGGATTTATTTAATAGGTGGTGATTGCTGCTGAAGATCTGTCAATGATATATCTGTATCATAATTTTCTATTTTTCGATATCGTATATTTTAAAACTTAATAGAATGTCAGAGATAGGTACAGAATTTTCAAAGATTTTGTCAAATGTTAATTTGTATGTGTATGTATGCAGCAAGAATAAGTAGTTTTAATGAAGCAAAATTTATTGTAGTCACTTGTCAGATATGATTCCTGTGTGCTCTGTCTAGGTCACCTTAGCTAGTATATAAGTTCTAACAGAAAATCATTTTGTATGTAGCATTAAAGTGCCAATGTTTTCTCAGTGTTCTTCAGAAATGTAATAAAGTATATTGATGCACCTTTAAATTCACAACTTTGTAATCATTTGTTTGCCTAAACTGAAATCATCAACGCTGAAAGCATCGTCATGATTGACCAATTAAATACAATAAACATCACATCTCCAATAATATGATAAAATGCTGGCCTGTTGTTCCATTATTGCCTATATCATATAAACTATTTTCTGATTCATTTGGAATTGTTTCGAAAATTTATTTATCAGGAATCCTTCTAATATTTGTACCAAGAAAAATATCCTTGTAGACGTGGGTGGATTGGGATATTTTTTCATTAATAATTACTAATAACTACTTGAAAAACTAAGAAGTTGTATAATAATAATGTTAACAGCTGGTGTAATAACATTTACTTTCATAAGTGTTTATGCCATAGCATGGTAACAAATGTAACAGCTCATGCATACGGATCAAAGTTTTAGATGGAAAAATTATAAAATTCAATTGAATTAATTAACGGATAAGTCTTTTTAAACTCCATTCAGTGTCATTAGTACTAGTATGATGCAGTTCCTACAATGGGAATAATAACACCACTGTGACAGATGGTCAGAAGATGGGCAAACAAAATTAGTTTGCTGTACTGATCGATACACTGATATAATTTAATTCATTAGTTAACCAACTTTAGAATGAAACACAAGCACATCATTGAAGAGCAAAAGTTAATATGGATTTTATTTATGCTTGTGGGGAATTGTTTGCAATCTGGTGAGTTAGAGTTTAAAAGTATCATTAAATGTGAAATTTCCAATAATTACTTTTTTATCAATTGAGAAAAAATAGTAATCCAAATTAAAGTGAAATTTTTATAAATTTATGGATGTACCATAATTAATGTACATCACTTTAAAGCATGGTTGATCTTTCATCAATTTCAGTCAATTACTTTAAAATATTTAAAGGATGGTTGGTTGTAAAAGCCGCACTCATACCAGAAATGTGTTGAAATAACATAAACGAATTTCAAAATAAAATTAGCCAGGATCAATAATTATGCTTAATAAATTAATTTTTGTGAAAAAGTTTTTATAAAAAATGCGCTTTTCCGCCAGTTTTCCCAATCAAACTTTCGGCCGCTGAGCATGAACTTCTGACCAATCTTATTCCGAAGTCGAGCGAAAACAAACGAAGCCCGGTGTAAGGCAGTTATGTGAGTAAGTATATAAAACAACAAACTTTTTGCAACAAAACTCTTTATTTTTTAATCAGGATATTAACGAAATATATTTTGATATCGGCTAAAACGACACTAACCATTTTAAGGTGAATTACCATGATATTTGAGTTTATTTTAACCACGTATGCTTTTTAAAAGGCTGCACTATGGTTCATGATGTATTTTGCACTTTCCGAAGTTGATGTCACAGAATATCTGTACACAAGTAGCCGGCGAGCGATTTCTGAATGAGCGTGTTAGGAAATGTTCCGGAGCCAGATACTGATCGATATACTTACACTAATCATGCCAAAAGGTAGATTTTCTTACTTTAAGTCAATTAACTACACATTTTTTGCACATTTCTGGTATGAGTGCGGCTTTAATTTAGAGTATGTCTAAAAGAAATCTAATTTGAGTCAGATTGCAATCCTAAAAAACTACTGCAAAGTATTAATTTCAGAATATCATTGTACTGAGAGGATAATTATATTCATTGTTTTGACTGTTTTGATGACATTAAAGATGCATCCCAACTTTTAATAAACTACCTATATAACTTTGAAACGAAGTAACTGAACTGAGGCAGCAATTTAATGAATAATTTTTGGCATGTATAGTTTAATCTAGTCAGACCATATATCTTATAAACTTACAAACTAATTAAGTCAAAAATTGGTTTTCAAATAATATACTCGCAGACCCACTATCAGAATCTTTTAATGGACATGGACACGCTGTGCCTCCATTTGGTTATGCTGAGCAATGAAAGTTGGAATTTTTATCCACAAAATGTGCCAGTTTTTCGTCTTGAGAGCATTGTAGGAAATATTTTCAAAATACGTTATAATTATATAGAAAATGGTGTATTCAACATTAGGATTTTTGTCACCAATTACTGTCGAATTAATTTTAATAATCATGCACCCATCAATATATAGTACCCAATGTAATGCCCAAAAGAACTGCATTAGCCCCTACCAGTAATGTCTTTTTATAATTTTTAGAAGCCATCAAATTCGGAAGCTGGACTGAGGTCTCAGGGTACAAAAATATTCCATTTAAACATATTAGTGTGGGTAAGAATGCAGCATGGGTGATTAGTAAGAAGGATTTTAGGAGTTCGAGGGAGTATATCTTCTTCAGGCAAGGTAAATACACCAATCAAAGGAACTGACATTCTGAGCCTTTAAATGGTTTCCATTTAACTTGAGATTATTAATGCATACCAATGCAAAGAACTGAGATTATATTTTTCAAACTTTGCTGTTACATTTCTTGTACATGTTCATATTGTTGATGAATCAGTAATGGGGGCTATAAGGGGGTTTTCGCAAGCAGCGAGCATTGCATACTCACTGCGCATGCATCAGTTGAGCAAAAACTGATGCGAGGGGGCGAGCATTGTGGTCTATTAAGTCCGAGACATGAGCATCCATTGACTCTTAAATGCAAGCAGCGAGTTTTTTCTTTTCGGCAGGCTTTTTTTTAATTTGTTTTTTTTAAATTTTACCAGCAGCAAGCATTTTTGCAATTTTCAAGTGCGAGCATTGCACCCTGGAGGGAACCCCTACCACTCTAATGTAATTCAGTGCCTGATTATTCAGACCCTTAAAAGTTATTAATCTTAAAGAGATTTCTATACTGTATTGGCAACCAGTGGAGTGATCTTAACACTGGCATGATCGATTCAATTTTTTTATCTTGTTACCATCATTCTAGCAGCCATACTAAATATTCGTAACTTATTTATCTCACTATGTGTCCTATATTACGAAGATGGAAAGTTGTACTCTAGGAACTATAAGTCGCTTGTTTATCAATACTGAGACAATCATTTTAGGTCCTGGCATATTCCATTTTAAAATTTTATATTTTTTAGAATTTACAAAGATTGACTATGTTTCGGTTGTTTTGCTGGTTAAATTTTATATTCCATTCACATCTACTTTTACTTATAAATATTAACAGGAATAACACTTGGCAATCCAGCAGGAAAAAACTGGATAAGAGTTAGGCAACCTCGTGAATCAAATCTAGCAAAACTAGTTGTGAACCCAAGAAGTGACGAAGCATGGGGTTTAGGTTATGACAACCGCGTATACAGAAGGGTGGGTTCAACATATGGCACCCATGCAGGTATAACATACAAAATTTATGCAAGTATTACGAACATGTCCATAGTGCAGTTTCATTAAAAATAACTTATCATTAGAGATCTTAACATTTCCCCCCCGGCCAACCTGACTGGTCAATAATTCGAACATGTCTATGCAATTTCAACTACCTGTAGTCAAGGTTACTCATAATTCCTACCCCAACTGTACGCATCCATCTGTCTGCTCAACTGCTTAATCCACCAGTGATTTTCAATGAAGTTCAAAGTTTAAGTAGACAATTATTTATTTAGTAGTACGATGTTCTGTTTTACATGCATCACTTTATTGTTGTAGGTAATGCTGCCTTAAATTGCATGTCAGTTATGAAATGCAAATAACATAAAACCATGCTTAAACTTCATATCATGCTGGGATACTGGTAACTCTATAATTCAAGCACTTTGGTGATGTTGTTTAGCTACACACTTTTTCATGACGAGAAAATCATCTCAATAGAGATGTGTTTGTTGGTTGCTCTACAATTGTATATTACTATGAACATTTTAAAAGCCTCTTGTCATGCATATTGAAATTTTGTCACCTTAACTTTTATTTTATAGGCTTTTACTGGCAAAAACTTAAAGGAAAATTCATTGACATTGATGTGAGTGCATTTGGATTGTGGGTGCTCGATGGCAATTATAAGCTCCACTACCAACATGGTAGAGGCAAGTGGATTGAATGAGAAACTTGCCAAACTCTTTGACATAAAATAATTATATTGCCAATATTGTAATAAAACAATTTAGAAAATATTGATCAACAAAAGTTACTGTTGTTTGTAAAATGACAACTTTGGAAATGACATTACAGTAGGTTTCCGAGTTATGCTCCGACCGGATAATGTACAAAGTACTGGTTTGTGACAGCTACTCACATTTTTTCGACGTCATCAGCTTAGCCTGTCAGGGAATTGCTGGGGAAACACAGAATCCTGAATTCCTTATACAGAAATATATACACACAAGCACTAATTTATGTATTTAGAATTTTGAGGGATGGGGGTCATCAGACTATTCAGGTAGATAGAGCGGGGGCAAACTTATTTTCCTACAAGTGTGAAAGGGATATTTTTATTTTCGTGCTGTGGGAATCATTGAATTTTATTTTGGTCGTGCAATGTGATAAACGTT
>JAOXYB010069257.1:0-10004 GCA_028565635.1 Phoronis ovalis
AAAGTCCTACCTGGACGATTCAAAGGTGGTTCTAGGAAGACTATAGGTTGGTGGCCGTAATAGGCTCAGTGACATTTAAAAATGACCTTGATAAGTAGTTCAAATACCGATACGATACTTCAACATTTTTTGCCATGCGTAACACTTTTTTGTCTCATAATAACTGCATCATTTTTATCTGATCAGCTCCATATTCGGTACAGAGTAAGTACAGAACAAAGTACAGGTTATGTATAATATTGATCCGGATTACTTCCAATATAGCCAACTGGTGGCCATGTTGGTTCTTGAAATTTCGCATCGTAATAACAGCTTCAGTTTTTATCCAATCAGCTTCGTTTTTGCTACAAAGTACAGGTAACAGTACAAACTGTGTGTAATTTTGACCCAGATTACTTCTAATATTGCCGACTGGCAGCCATGTTTGTTACTCGAGGGAACATAACGTTGCATCTATAGCCGCGAAGACGAAGCTCTGCTTGGATGATTCAAAGGTGGTTCTAGGTTGGCGTAACAGGCTAGGTGACATTTCAAAAAGTCCTTGAAAAGTAAAAATCCAATAATGTTAAAAAAATATAATCCTACCCATTGGATGGGCATTAGACATGACAAATGTCTTGTTGGTATTATTTTACTGACACAGTTCCTGGTTTCGAGATTACAGAAATATTTTGTAGGCTTTTCTCCTAATTCTGTCCGTTTGACTTTCAATCTTATGAACAGACCATTCATTTTACTCTTTCTGTTATACGAACTGTCCTTCTCTGGATAATGTTTCTTTAATTTTGTAATTTCCTGCTTTTAATAAATCTTCCTTCTCATTACTTTGTTTTTATCCACATATTGGTTTGGCATATAGTCGTAGCAAAGGTGTCATCGTTGTTGCCGTATGTAACATTTTCTTTGTCGATAGCAGCTTCAGTTTTTACCCGTTCAGCTTCATATTCGGTACAGGGTACACACACATGTCAAAGTGCAGGTTAAGTTTACTTTTGACCTTGATTACTTCCAATGTGGCTGACTGGTGGCCAAGTCTGTTCCCAAGAGGGCACATAACATTGCGTCTATAGCCGCGAAGACGAAGCGCTGCCTGGACGATCCAAAGGTGGTTCTAGGAAGACCATAGGTTGATGGGCTTAGTAGGCTAGGTGACATATTAAAATGACCTTTACAACTATTTTAAATGCCGTTACGATTTAGCTTCAGTTTATATCCGATCAGTTTCATATAACAGATAAAAAGAAGGGGAAGTACATTCTTGAGAAAACATGATTGAGTATTATTTTGATTCACACATTTGTGCATGCCGGAAGTTATAGTATTTATAGTATTTAAACATCTGCGCATGCTCAAACTTTAGTTGCAACCAGATGATACTTTATCAGTAAACACATCTTTAAATACTAAAAGTCCAGTTTCCCATTAGAAAATACTGCTGTGTACAGGCTATATGTAATTTTGACATACCGTATTTTCACTAATAATCGCCCCCAGTTTTAATAATCGTCCCCCCTCTAATAATCGCCCCCTCTGGTGACTAAAATCAATCAATAATCACCCACTCTAATAATTGCCCCCGGGACTTTAATACCCATCTGAATTAATACGAGATAATCACATTTTAATGCATTATTATGTGTAGCTGATTAGCTCTTTATTGGGTTTTAATGAAATATGGTACTATCTCTAATGAGTGTTTTGGCTTGCAAAACAAACTTCGGATCGCCTCCTTGTAATAATATTTCCAATAGAATTTCCATGCCGAGTACGGCAGAAGGTGATTTACGCTTCTTGCCGATGACTTTCACAATAATTGTGTTTCCATGTTGAGCAAGGTTGTACACACTGCACAAATTTCACTAGGTATGTGACCAAAAAAATAAACTTTCTGTTTATTTAATGTTTGGAAGAGTTTTTCTTTTGAAAATAAAATTCCATTACGCACAGAATTTCGCTTAACTATGCCGATTTTGTTTGATTGTCTGACAATCTTCAAAATCTTCCTTATGTATTGCAAACAATAAATATTAATGCCAGGAGTACAAATAAGTTAATAATCGCCCCCTCTCTATTAATCGCCCCCCTCTAATAATTGCCCCCCTCTAATAATTGCCCCCCTTCAAAGCAGGTTGTTTTAATAATTGCCCAGGGCGATTATTTGAGAAAATACGATGTATATGTTAAAAAACTATAGTATTGTTTCTGAAATTAAGTAAGTTTCAAGGTTAGATGTGAAAGTGTGTGATAGTATGGTTTAATTTGTAATTTTACAGGCTGAATGGTCAGAAGGCCATCAATTGGCTGCGGCAATGAATTTCCGTTGGCCGCAATGTGTCACTACCAATTTAAAAACTCTCATTCCAAATGCTAGTAATGAAGCTATTCAATTAATGAAGGACATGCTAGCCTGGGATCCTGCAAAAAGGCCTACATGTGCTCAGGTGAGTGTCTTCTATGGTTCAGAAGGTCACTTTTAGAGGGTATTGCAGTTGTTAAGAAGGGATTCTATTGCATGGTGTATTTCAACCCGTGTTTAGATTTGGTAGTGTTTATAAATTTATTTAGTCCCTGTCATGTAAAGAAAGTTTTCTGTTTCAAAACATCAAAGTTTTAAAGTCTGGTTATTGTTTATTTTTAGGCTTTAAGATACCCTTACTTCAATGTGGGCCAAAACTTAGGTGCTAAACTACCACAGTCAGATACTTCTGTAAACAAAATAACTCAGCCCAAAAAACAACCATTACAAGAAACAAAAACCAATCAGATGTTACCTGCATTAGACAACAGTAAGAGGCCAAGTAAACATGAGGTAAGAATATGTTTATAGTCCTTGTTTCTTCTTCGTGATATTATTGTAAGTAGTAACAACTAGAAAAAAGGTAATCTAACTTGTTTTGAAACAGATTTGCACACCTACTCATTAAATTGCTTAGCCAATACGTGACATTATATACTAAGATTACTTTGTTTAGTAGACATTAGATGTTTAACCTTTCTTATTATATACAGCAGCGAGTGTGCCAATGTGCATTGGTTTCTTGCTTTAGAAATGTTCTCTCATGGTGCATGATGTGTTGTGTTGTAGGATATGTTTATGCCAGAGCCTGCCAAAAAATCAACAAATGCTGCTCCACGAAAACGATGGGGAGCTGCAGATAGTTGGGATGACTGGGATGATTTAGATTTCAACAGCAGTTCAACACGGCACAAACCTCCTGTTGGTGGTAAAAAGAAAGATATTTTGGATGATGACTTTTTGAGGTGAGTCTAATGCTTAATGTTGTAGGGAAATGAGGGAATTGTTTCATATCATGTGTGTCATTCCAGGAAGTTTGTTATTTAGTATTCAGCATGTGCGATATAGGAGATTACAATTCTTAACATGTGCTGTTTGCCTTATTTAATTAGTATTCTACTAAAACTCATTTGCTATCTTTTACTACAACGTTACAGAAAATCAAAGCAAGGGTTTACAAGTCTGTAAGTAGTAAATTGCCACTGAATTATATGATTTTACTTTGGTTTTGTTTTTGTTGCAATTTTATTTTGCATCGACGTGTTTAAATTAATTATGGTAATGATGTGTGCTGAAATAGTGGTGGTGTCATATTATTTTGTTTTGTTATTGAATGGAAACATCACAGGCCTATGTTATTTACAGTGAGATCGAGAATGCATTCAATTTGGAGATAAACAAAATTTATACCTTTTTCTCAGTTAAAAGATAAAGGATAAGTGTGAAGTTATATCAGACACATTATGGCTTATTGAGAATAGTAAACCTATAAAGATTGTTATGTAAATAATGTAGATATACAATAAGTATACATTTAAATTTTTGTATTGAATCTCACTTAATGTAATCACTTTGTTTTTGTTTACAGTAGTCTAGGTAAACCTGCACAAAAGCCCCCAGCAGCTAGTCGCATCAGCTCAGGTCGGAGTTCAGCCGCATCAGCCAAGCAACACTATATGAACAAATCACGGTACCTGCCAGGAATAAACAGCAGTGCACACAAGAAAAGTAGTGGAGGAATGAACTGGAACTCATCGTTAAATAAACCACATGGTGGATTAGGAGATGGTGGCGGGATGGGATATGGAAGAGTAAACAATCAAATAGGTAAATTTGGTTTGTACCATGGTTGATGATGATACTACTTCACTGGGGCTGTAACACCATTTCATTTGCTGTATTTAAAATCCTCAGTATCAGTTTTTTTATGCACTTTGAGCTGCAAAATTTGACAATTTTGTTGATTTGTAGTATGTTTTAAGAAGAAACTGACAGAGCTTTTGCAATCTTGTATTATATTGTTAGTTATTGTGAACTGTGTGCTGTTGCAGGTACAGGTAACACTTACAATGCTGGAGGAAATTCCGCTTATGTTCCATCATTTTTGGGTTCGGCAAACAAAAGCAGTAAGTTATCCTTCTAGGGTTTTTACGAGCTTTAAGATAAAAAATTATGTTATCCTACATGCTGATGTTATCCTATACAAACTGTTGTGATGTATACTATAATAGTGGCAAATTTGAACGACTAGCTCAAAGTTTCTGAAAGTTTACTTATGTGCAGAATAAATCTTTGTGCTATGTTTAAAGCATCTAAATTTGTTCATATTTATATTTTGTCTTTTATATTGGAAAAATGCAACTATTGATTCTGTTTGTACTAGTTAACCTGAAACTTAATTGAAGGAAGAAAAGAATAAATAACGTGAACTCTCCTTGCGCTTCTCTAAATGTATGATTTTCTTATAGGTTATGGTAATGCAGGCAGATGGAAGCCAGCTAATCCCACAGCTCTACCATCAATAAACAAAAATTCAGCTGGACTGAGGCAGCCAGTTGGAGCCACTGGAAACGTCCCTGTGCATGGGCGAACAGACTGGGCTGCAAAGTATGTATGCACTGTCAAGCTTATACAATCATATATACAGAACAATGTGTATTCTCATTTACGCAGCACACCAAGTTTTGTCATTCTCTTGAGTTAAACCATTAATGATTATTGAATTCAGTCTTATCATATTTATCATATAAATTTATCACCAACCTATTAACATATTTATAGTCTTCCCATAAGATATGTGTTAAATAGGTGTTAACCACACTTTTGTGCTACTTAATTACAACAAAATACAGTATCATGTGACATGATATGTTGATGATTATACAGTATCATGTCACATGATATGTTGTCACATGATATGTTGATGAAATAAATATTAAACATAACCAGGATGATTACAATGTTGCTATACTTGTCAGTATACATGATATATGTGCTCCAATGGGCTCCCATTTTTCACACCAGGGAATATCTTTTCATGTTTATTTAACACTTTTTACCAAAGGGTATTCTTTCTGAATTTTTGGATATAAATTTCCAGGATTTTGTAATACTGTTTTAGCCTTGGTACATAACATTTGGTTGTATATTTCTATAATTTGTTTACCATGTTTTTTGCAAACAAATTTTTACCTACACCTCCACAAAGTTTTTTGGCAAGTATCCCCCTCCCACGGATATGATGTCATTAGGCTGTTTGCTTTGTTTAGTTGATAGTCTAGAATATATAATGTTTTTAAAATATAATTATATTATTTGTTTCAGATATTTAAAGTCATAGCTGCTGGCTAGAAGAAAGAACCATGACAACGAGTTGAGTGTACATACAGAGAGAATACTTGAAAAGTTAAAGATTACTATTCCATGAAAACATACCTCAGTGAGGAATGTAATAACAGAATGATAACATTCAAAGCACAAGACAGTAGACAAATATTGCATTTTAATGCCCACTATAGTAATAAACCTTTATTGATACTTAAATTGGGCCTGGTTGTCATTTATATATATATTCAGATATCCGTCCAATGACTGATAAATATTACAAACTTAATATGTACATATAGGCATTTGTTAAACAGTTTTAAATGGGATATGGTAGACTTATTTATTATTTTTCAGTTTTAAGTATCTTAAATTATTGTTAAGATATAACACAGCGATCCTTGAATGTTTTTAAATTTGATCTCTGAATTTTAATATAAAATATGCATGTGGACTGTTTTAACTATTGTCTTGTGTTTTCACATGCTGTTTTTGTTAACCAAAAAATAAATTATAAAATGTCTCTTCAGAATTATTTTGTAAATTGTGATGCAAACACTTTGGGGAAATATGTACAGGTTAATAAATATATTTTTGTAAGTACTATAAAGTTGACATTTTAAAAAAGTTGTAGAAAGTATGTATTATTGTTTTTAAGTGCTGTAAAATAAATATTTTGAAGTCCACCTGCCGATTTTCATCTGAGCTATGTGCAAATTAGTCTGCTTGGCTGCTCCCTGGCCGAGTAGCCCCATTTCAAGTAAATTCTAAGCTATTCTACAGTATGTTAGAAAGCATAAATGCAGAAGGACAATTTTCAATATTGAATTTTAATGTTTTGCATCAAAAATAATTCGTACATTTTACCTTGGCTCTGTTTCACCAGTATATTGTGTTATATAAAGTATCATATTCTTGCTGGCTGTTAATATATTATGTGATAAAATCTTACATTTTTTGTAATACCTGCTGTACGAATTTGATATAAATAATAAATTATAGATATACACTATAATATAATCATCATTTCTATGCATCCCACGAGATTATAACGAAATTCTAGTATGTTTATGTTCCATACATTTCAGTCTGGTCACAATGAATTTGCCTCATTCTATGCCCTCTGGTGAGCAAATTTTGAAGTAACCACACCCTGTAGAGTACCTCATTCTGCGCGGTTAAAAAAGAAACTTTATATAGTTCATGGATTTTTTTATTGTCTTACCTGTTTTATTATTATTTGAATATTACATAAATTAAAAATTAGAGCTTGTCTGTCTACTAACACTAACAATTTGTGCACATTTATCGTTATATGTCTGCCTACTTCTTTGGTTACGCAACGAATAAGGTAACAGAGGTCGCACCGCAGCCATATTGAACTTTCAAACAGTACACATACAGAATGGCGAAGAAAACGTACGACTTACTATTCAAGTTATTGTTGATTGGGGATTCTGGTGTTGGTAAAACTTGTCTGCTGTTTAGATTTTCAGACGATGCTTTCAACACAACATTTATTTCAACAATAGGTAAGAATTCAATTACTATTTTCGACTGTTTCGATTTGACATTTTCAATTTTGTGCAGATTTGTGATGATGACTCATACAGCTGTCATTTATGTAATTAAAATACTTTTAAACTAATCTTGCCTAACTGTTTATCACAGATGTTGTTTAAAATCGCATTTTGTTCGTAATTTTAAGAATGTAAAGTAAGTGCTGCTTTAACATAAAGACTTGAACGTTATACCGGAAGCTCGACCTAGTTTGGAAACGTTCTGCCGCTTTGTACTGTTTGTACTACTGCTGAACATACAGGAGTGTCACTTCTTACTTGTGATATTTCCCATATTTAGTATGGTGAAAGTCACATATAGCTGGCGTAAAAAATAGCCAAACATCATTAAAGTCTGTGTCTCTTGTTTACTGTTTGGTCGATTTTTTCTGAAAGTGTTGTTTAGAGCAGTGTTTTGTAGATAATAATAAAGTGATAATAATACTGCAGTGTTAAATATAGTACAAATACATATTTAACAAACTATGCCCTTTGCTGTATAAATACATTTTTCACTGTGAACTAGTAGTGTTAGTTATTTTCAAGTGAAGTTGAATATTTTAAAGCCTGTAATCAAATTAGTGCACACTAGAATACTTGTTGCAGTATACACAGGTAACATGCTTTAATTGCATGTGTTACATTGCTTATTTTTCAAAGCGTCATACACTTTTAAAAAACATGTAGATCTTGGACTTCTGCTAAGTTCATGTGCACTGAGTATGTGCATTAAATAACAGTTGCTGTTCGTTATCATGATGTATGCCATGCATTAGTTACGTTGTGTGGTCATATCAGTATTTACTTCCAGGTTCTTATCTCTTTGCATTGTGTTTCATGTGACTTGTTGTTATTTGCTGATGAGCCATATGTGATAAGAGGATACAAATTATGTTTGCAATAATACTACGTTTCCTGGATTTTCCTTTTTCTAGCTGATTATGAAATCATGACTCACAAAATGATAAAATGACAGCCCAATATATATTGTGACAAGTATTGAAAAACAGATGCAGATATCAACTAAAGTAATGTGGAAAAACATTAAAACGTGTATTCTCTCAAACAATTAGTGTAATAGATATTGCCTATACATGCAACAAATTTTAATATATGCTGTTGTTTTGCAGGAATTGATTTTAAGATTAAAACAGTGGAATTAGGGGGAAAGAAAATAAAATTACAGATATGGTGAGTAACTTTGCTTTTTATTAGATACATATGGATTATACTTATATTGTGTTTTACAAAAATGAAATATGAAAAATATGATAGTCTCTAAATTTGTGTCTGTAACAATGGGGAGTCAAAAGTAGTAACCTTATGAGCTACACGTACATGACATACATTTTGATGGTGTGAGTATCGCAGATATCCAATTCTTGCAAGTACCCATACGTCACCTTATTTGAATTCTCAAATGTTGGCCACCAATGTAGGCTTGTAACATAAGGAAACATCTGAAATGGTTGGTACTCTTAACTGTCATTGTTCTATATTTAACCAGTGATCTCTCTGTTTTAGGGATACAGCAGGACAGGAGCGTTTTCACACAATCACCACCTCCTACTACCGTGGAGCAATGGGAATTATGTTAGTCTATGATATTACTAATGGCAAAACATTTGAGAATATATCTAAATGGTTACGGAACATTGATGAGGTATGTTTAATGCAAATCGTGCAAAATCATATTGTTATCTATTAATGGATACCTAGCATCTTTCGCTCATTATGCAAAAATACGAAAAAAAAACATGAGGAATGTTGAAATGTTCGTACTAATTTTTAAACTATATTTATCAAATACTGTATTGACATTTTATTTTATTATATTTTTCTTCTATTACTACTCTAGACAATAAGAGTGATTACTACATTTGTTAGGACTAGAGTATACATTTCTCTTTTCAGCATGCTAATGAAGATGTAGAAAAGATGATTTTGGGTAACAAATGTGATATGGAAGAAAAAAGACAAGTCAGTCGAGAAAGAGGAGATAATGTAAGCATGAAGTAGTACTGGTTTGTGTCTATAATTTGAAATCAAAAACTGCAATAATCTTTTTTGAAAGTCCCAATATTGGACGAAGCATTTTTTGTATTATTGTACCCCCAGCAGTAGGCTGGAGGTACTTTGGATTTACTCTGTAACCACAGCGTCCGCCGCATCAAATTCACTGTTATCAGGATATCTCAAGAAGGCAATGTGCTATCCATTTGAAACTTAGATTACTCGCATTGTGACAATGAAGCCTATTGATTTTGGGGTCATTCAGAACCAAAATGGCCGACTGGCGTCCACGTAAAGCGTGTCAAATTCACTGTTATCAGGATATCTCAAGAAGGCAATGTGATATCCATTTGAAACTTTAATCGTATATTACTCGCATTGTGACAATGAAGCCTATTGATTTTGGGGTCATTCAGAACCAAAATGGCTGACTGGTGTCCACGTCAAGCATGTCAAATTCACTGTTAGTGGGATATTTCAACAATGGAATGCGATATCATTTGAAATTAAAGTTAAGCAGGGGTCAACATATAAAAACAAGAAAATAATATAAGTAAATGTTTGTTTTGTCGTTTTCCATCACATTCCACTATACTTCATTGTTAATAATAAAGGAAATGATAAAAATACGACAGGTAACTCCCTTGGTGCAGAGTCGCCATTTTTGCTGTTTATCCTATCTATAGCATACACAGCATTGGTATCGTCTTTCATGTGATAATTTTCAATATTGTGTATTTTAAAGAAATTCCCTTTTTTAGCTAATAATAACTGTTCCAGCATGAAAAAAGTGCGGGCAATAGGAATATGAA
>JAOXYB010069268.1:0-10004 GCA_028565635.1 Phoronis ovalis
TATAATACGTGCACGGGTCAATAATTTCTTTTTCAATACATATAAATACTTCTGTGCACAGTATTGCGAAATCTTACAGATTGTTTCTTCACAATCAAATTCTAATGCACATCCGTCAAGCTATATGACTAACCCGTTAAGTATAGAATAATACGTGCACGGGTCAATAATTTCTTTTTCAATACATATAAATACTTCTGTCCAAAGTATTGCGAAATCTTGCACTTAAGGCGTACGGATAGTTTCTTCATAATCAAATTCTAATGCGCATCCGTCAAGCTATATGACTAACCCGTTAAAAAGAACTCATAAATTATACAATTTTTCTGAAAGAAAGTAAATCTTGATAGAAATATTTTAATTTCTTCATATACTTATTGAACAAGTGTTTAGCTAGCTGCATATTGTAAACTACTTATTTTTATATGTCTAATGAAGAATATTATTGATGTACACTTTTTTAGAGCAATGTACTTTTGTCATACAATTCAAGTATATTGTAAAGCTGAATTGTCTGAAATCCAAACATGCTATTATTATTATTATTGGATGTATTTCACGAAAGTTCACAGAGCATGCACTGAGCGAAGGATCGGCTAGTCACAAATTCAAGTAGACACGAAGGAAACAGAATTGCCCACAAAAACACCTGCATCAAAATGAAAGCTATAGTTGTCGGATTATCGATTTTGGTCAGCCTTGGTAAGTTGAAAATGTGTTATAAATATAGAATGCGTAAATAGCTGATGTAGAAACATTTAGACAGTAAATATATAATCATCAAACTAAGGTAACATGGCTTTACATCTTAAGATTTTCATTATTACACAGTAAGTCATGGGGGTATAAGACCTATGAAACATTTGTATGTACTACGTGGTGATGATTGTCTATTTTTAATATTGCATAATTCTACCTTCGCGTGTTTATCAGGTGAGAAAATAGCAAGAAAACTTAAAGAACAGTATTCAGCTACTACTAAAACACCTTTGGAAAACCATCATAAGAAACAAATGTATCCAAATAGCTACTATACATGCGCTATGTTGTACGTACACAACCACAATCTTGATCCCATTAGTATAGAGTGACCCTGAATCCGGGCCCGAATCATTTAAAACAACCAAAAATTAAAAACGGGAAAAATGTAATCCAAATGGTGAGAATTATGCCGATAATGTTACATGATTTGTTTCAGCCTATGGAGCAGAATACACTACCACTGGCATGTTTGCAGCTGAGACAACGTACGCTAAAAATCCTGACGCATTCCAGTGCTATGTCTGCACTAGTAGTGATCAGTTCAGCTCCTGTGCAAATCCGTCGTACGGCAACGTGGATGTCATGGATAACTGCATGTCGTGCTCGGTAAGATAATTATAACTGTAAAATGCTGCAATATTTAGCCAAAGGTCTTGTTGTTCGTGTAACGTCCCCGGGGGGCTCACTTAAAAAAAAGTCGGGTACGCATGCTTGTCCGAAAAAACGGGGGTAAGGGGTATCTTTTCGCCGTTCGACGGGGTTCCCAGGAACCCCCGTTTAGGGGTCGATTTTGGCGGAAAACCACATTTAGGGGTATGTTTTTGGCAAATGTAACTTCCCGTTTAGGGGTTGGTTTTTCACGTACACCTCCCGTTTAGGGGTCATTTTTTTCAGTGGGAGCAGCGAGCATTACCTTTTGGCGACCATTTAGCATTTTTTTTTAATTTAGTGTATTATTTTGTTTTGACGACGTTTTTTCTTTTTTTTTGGTTGTCGATTTTTTTGGGAACCGCTTTTTTTTTTTGGTTGTTAACTTTTCAGAGAAAACTTCCCGCTTAGGGGTACCTTTTTCAGCAAAATCCCCCGGTTAGGGGTGGTATTTTGATCCTCCACTTCCCGTTTAGGGGCTTATTTTGCACCTTACGGACGAGCATGGGTATACCCGACTTTTTTTCAAGTGAGCCCCCCGGGCTGCAACTGAAGACATTTTACGTCGGTGATAGATAGTGGGAGCTGTTATTGGTATGCTATACATGTAGTCCGGGTGTATATAGACCACGGGTGAACCACCGCTCTCGGGTCACTTAAACAAAACGTGGGTAATCATGCTCCTTAATTAAAACGTGTGTTTATTTGAGGACCAGGCGCGTGACGTGCTTTACGCGTTTAAAGTAGGAAAATCAACCAAAAACACAAATAGGGTAAAGTTTTTCCCTGATCTTGTTTAGAGTCTGTTTTGCACGGCGAGTCTTGTTTAGGGCCCAATCATTCGCGGTGAGTCTTATTTTTTGCTTGTCGAAAAAAGCCTGTCCTCGATAAGGTACCAGTTTTGGCACATGTCTTACTTATGGTGCATTTTTCGAACCTCTTCAGCCACTTATTTTTTAGGTCATTAACGCAATACACGAGGCGATCAGTTTTGATTTTGCAGTTATTGCAGTTTTAAAAAATGAAATACTACGAAAAACATATAATATATCAGTCTGAATAAATGGATTTATTCAGACTGATAATATATGAAACAATTTTAACAGGCTGCTTTAAAAAAAATTGACTAAGATATATTTTTTCATTAATTGCTGCCTTAGATTTTTTTGTTGCTTTTGATGCTATAGTAAAATAACATAGCTAATAGAACATTAGTACTGTTGTTATAATCGATAAAGTGAAATGACATGTATGGGTATTATTGGGTAAAAAATGTCACACCTTTCATCAGTTATTTTTATTTATTAAAAAACATCATAAAACACAGATTTTTACTATTTAAAATGAAGAATGGGTTATCAAACTATACTTACTAATACAGCATAAATTAAGCTTTGCAGTTGTACATAGATTTTACAGTTTAAAATGTTGACTGTCCTTTTGGTTCAGTTTTGCTTTTAGTACACTCATGGTAACTTTCAAACATAGAGGTAAGTTAATAGAACAATTCTATGACATATACATTGTTAAGTTACATTTTTGTACAATCAATCACTTTGTTATTAATACACAACTACGTTCACATTCACTTATAAATAAATTTGATAATCATAGTGGCAAGCAGTCCATATATCAAATGTAAACAGTTAATGAGTACATGCATTTACCTAACTCGCAATATAGGATTATCTGTCACTTCAAACAGAAGTGCAACAGGGAGTTTATAACAAGAGGCAATACTGCTGATACTGCTACTTAGCTTGAACTTTAACAGACTGAATTAAAACTGTACTTTACACGTTATTAAAGTCTGGATTTCTATCCACAATCACGTTAAGTAGATCTTTTTATCTCTTTTATGATATACTATTACAATCAAAAATAAAATGCTATATTCATCGTCCACAGCACAAGATTTATAACAAGGACAATTCCTTTCCTCTATAGGCATACTTCCACTGCAAAAGGACCAGTTTAAATAAACACCAGAGAATTGAGCTAATTATCGTTTTGATCGAGACAGGGTATATTGAGCAATTGCTCTAACGCAGACATTACTTGATGGCCGTCCACACATGATTGAGGAGTAGGGGTAGCGTTTGGGCCTGGAGGACATTCAAAAGCATGGGGCCAGTCACACACACATTTATAAGTGTTAAATAGAAGACCATCAGGGCAGTCATGGTCTCCAGCTAGGCTAGAGTCGTGCATAGCTTCCTGGTGAAAGCTGGTGCAGTCACTGCCTGCAATAAGGGAATACTTGTTAGGAGGTATGCCGTCCACGCAGAACTGAGGTGCGACACCGGTAGCAGGGGGTGCTGTCGGAACAGGGGTTGGATCCGTAGGACATTCAACATTAACAGGCCAGTCGCAAACACATATACCCGCTTTAGTGTTAAATTTTAGACCGATAGGACAGTCATGGTTTCCAACTATTCCAGAATCAATAGCTTCCTGTGAAAACTTATCGCAATTACTGCCTGCGACGGGTGTATATTTGTTACCATTGGATTCGCATGATTGAGGTGCACCCCCGGTAGCAGGAGGAGCATCCGTGGTAGCAGGGGGAGCATCCTCCGGAGGACATTCAAAATCACTAGGCCAGTCGCAAACACACTTGTACGTGTTAAATAATAGACCAGCTGGACAATTGTGGTCACCAGCTAGCTTAGAGTCGTGTATGGCTTGCTGGTGGAACTTGGTGCAGTCACTGCCAGCAATGAGGGAATACTCGTTGGGAGGTACGCCGTCGATGCATGATTGGGGTGCTGCCGGTACAGGAGTTGGATCCGGAGGACATATAACATTAGCAGGCCAGTCGCAAACACATATATTCGCTTTAGTGTTAAATTTTAGACCAATAGAACAGTCATGGTTTCCAACTATTCCTGAATCAATAGCTTCCTGTGAGAACTTGTCGCAATTGCTGCCTGCGACGGGTGTATACTTGTTACCGTTGGATTCGCATGATTGAGGTGCACCCCCAGTAGCAGGAGGAGCATCCGTGGTAGCAGGGGGAGCATCCGGAGGACATTCAAAATCACTAGGCCAGTCGCAAACACATTTGTAAGTGTTAAATAATAGACCAGCAGGACAGACGTGGTCACCGGCTAGTTTAGAGTCAAGCATATCTTCCTGGTGGAACTTGGTACAACCACTGCCTGGAATGAGGGAATACTCGTTGGGGGATACGCCGTCCGTGCATGATTGAGGTGCAGATTGATGTGCTGTCGGTGCAGGAGTTGGATCCGGAGGACATTCAACATTAGCAGGCCAGTCGCAAACACATATATCCGCCATAGTGTTAAATTTTAGACCAATAGGACAGTCATGGTTTCCAACTATTCCAGAAACAATAGCTTCCTGGGAGAACTTGTCGCAATTGCTCCCTGCGATGGGTGTATACTTGTTTCCGTTGGCTTCACATGATTGAGGTACAACCCCGGTAGCTGTAACAAGAGAAAGCATATACTTAGGCCTACTGAAAACTACGTAACTGGACGGTTTAGCAAAGGAGTAATATACGTGTTAAATTGTATCACTGTGAACTATTTTTGTTAACCATTTATTTATTATAATATCTTAAATAAATATTCACTTCAGTCTTATAGACAAAAATATGATTTAATTCTTAATTGTTAAGGTGTCTTATAGGCAATGCAGAGGGCGCTACTATTGCACGCATTTTTGCCTGTCTGTCAAGTCCATTTTTATTAATACAAATTAATGAAACCGAGTTTAGTAGAAATTAAGGATCTAAATAATTTGGTTAATTAAATGTAGATGCGAATCCTATTTATTTTTTCAAAATTATGTCTCATATTTAAATTCAAGCGTGTTTTATGCAAAACTCTACTAAAATGGCGACCCTTAGCAGCACATGTATGAAGTAACATCCCTTATACATCATCGCAATACACATTGCCTCTAGATTATGACATGTGGAATGTAATGATCGATCGCGATCGCTGAATTCAACATCTTCATGCAGCCACGACTATATACTTTAATTGATAAAAATTGATCGGTTCATCACACTTTCAAGGTTTTTTTTGTACAACATGATAATTTTATAAAAATTTAGGGTGATTATGTAGTGCTCTAACTATTCAACATTATGAGTAACTCGGGTACCCATTTCTTAATTGCAAAGGGAACATTCTGGTTAAAGTAAGCAATAGATGTCTTAAAATCAAATTACGCACAACAGAAATCATGAACTACTTATAGCACAATTACTAAGAGATTTACGCACAAAATAATAGCTTTTGATTAAAATTATTACATTGTAATTGTGAAAACAAAAAGTACTTACGACTTGCCTGACACGTAACAGCAATTGAAATGAATAGCGCTACAATCGTGATCGTTCTTATGCGTGACATTCTAAAATAAGTTGTTAAAATTCAAGCGTTTAAAATTATTTTAAAAAAAACATATTAACTATTTTTAGGTTATAACATCATATTTCAGAAATAATGTTTTTAAGGTAAATATATATATCTTTGTTTATTTTTTTTAATCACCTTTACAGTTTATGTGCAATTTATTAAGGAAATCAGATGTATGTGACTACATGTATTTAATATGGAAAACAATTACATAAACATCTTTTATGCAAAGACTTAAGCTTAACGAAAATATCTTTCAACATCGGTTATGAAATTATATAAGCAAACGAGCAGTACCCAATAATCGTATGATCATAAATATGGACAAAAAATATAATTGACAAAAAAACATTTAGACACTTTAAAATTACCTGCAAAGAAATGTAGACAAGTTTGATCGAGTGATTTCAATTCAAAATATTCTACCACTGCTGTTGAAGCTGTTTGAAAGCTCCGTGTGGTGATGTGGGACTTTTTATACAATTCTGAAACAATGAGTTTTACGATGATGTGCCACGTGACTTAATGGTCTTCATGAAAAGGATTTTGGGAATTTCTTGATTATGGGTTCTGGCCAACTCAGTTTCTTAGCGAAAGCAACTTCTTGGAAAAACGTAATTTTTTTCTTTTGTACATTCAAAGTTCTTTTATGCTATTTTTAGAATAGAATAAGGCAACATGCGCTGTTTAAAGTTCCTGGAAGGAAAAACGAAAGGGAAAAAATCCGTCGTTTACATATGTTTTGCTAATATAAAGCCGGAGGGGACTTACACATATGATTAATCTGAGGATCAATTTTCATCAAGGAACCCTTAGGAATGCGTCAATTTTTCACAGAAATGGAGAGAAATTGATTCGCTTAAGAAATGGGTGGAATTAATATAAAATTAACGCAAAAATCTTTTCATTTTTCATTAGCCCATAGTTAGCACATCATGTGCATGATTTCAAAATAACAAAATAATGAAAGAATATTAATCATCAATAAAATTTTCCACTGGGGAAAAAATTATTGCACAAACTTTGAAACTATTGGCTAACTGAGTTCTTGACGTAACTAGCTGTTTCCTCATTTTGTTTGAGTACATAACCCTATCATTTGTTTACTAACCATTCAAAAAAACTTCTATTATAATTTTTGGTATTGTTTAAATTGTGCGTGTTACTAAATATATCCAATTCTACGAATGGAAAAAAAATCTTGGAAAATAAACTTAAAAACTACTTTCTATTTTATGAATATACAATATTGTTATTTATTTGCAGTTAACAAACTATAAATTACATATAGATTTCTATTGAATATATTTAATTCATTGAGTAATCCTTTCACCTGAATAGTTTGCTAAGGCATTTTATATCCTTGTTTGATACGTGACCAAGAACAAAAGATGTGTATATATAATACGCAAAATTTAATTTTCGCGCGAAATCTTTATAGAAAAATGAGAGGAGTACTAATGTCCTTCTAGATTTTTTTAAAAAATTACTATTTATATTTTTTATATTATTGTGTTAGGGCTACAGTCTTCCATTCTGATTTATCCGAAGAAATTACTCTTACTCCCGAACTCATATACTGTTTTTTGGAGGGTGAAAACAATAGCTGATAAGTAACAGGAGCAAAATAAGTAATAGGAGCAAAACCTAAGTCCGGATTTTAAGGTGGCGCACAGGTAGCATTTTTACCTGTCCTTCAAGCCAATTTATATTAATAAAAATTCTCGAAACAGGGGTTAGTAAAAATTAAGGCTCTGATATAATTTGATTAAGGACAGTTAAATGTAGGTGCAAAACTATTTATTATTTCAAAATTATGTCTTATATTTAAATACAAGCATTATTTACGCAAAATTTCGACAAAATGGCGATTCTTAGCACCACATGTATGACGTAACATCCCTCATACGACTGACAATTTAATCATCCCAATACCCATTGCCTCTAGATTATGACATGTGGAATGCTAGGATTGCTGAACTAAACTTTTATTAATAAAAATTAGTGTAAAATGTGCTTGGCTCATCACACTTTCTACCTACTTTTTTTTTTTTTTGCATAAAACGCTAATTTTATAAAAATTTAGAGTGATTATGCAGTGCTTTAACTATTCAACATTACAACCATACCACGTAATACTGAATTACTGGACTGGTGGATAATGCTTGCAACGCGCTCGATATTTTGGCCGGGTATTTTGGAAGTGTGTGTATCTCAGGTTGCCATTTTTTACAACTATACGCCACAAAATGTCAACTCTCTAGTTCATCTTTTTAATCATTATCATGAAACACAGTATATCATTTCGTGTGTGTTTGTCTCAATTTTTATTATATTTTAGTTATAAAAGTCCCAGGTATATACACTTTAAGTCTGTATTGTTGTATATATTTTCTATTTCATTCTTTAAGTTAGTAATTATATCTGAAAAGTATGGCCTCTCAATAATTTGTCTCCATGTATTTTGTTAAAATGCTGTGGTTATGCAACAACTTTTTTTAACAGACATTGTAATAGGAAAGTTGTATATAACCATAAAAACCTCTGCACCTAAAAACTAAAATAGCTCTACTCAAGGTTATATGAATTTTGGGTCCAGCAATCCCATGTAGAACAACGTACTGCTCTATATGATATACTGTTAAAACAGGAAACTGCGGAGTGCGCATCCTTTGATTCTGTTTTTTTTTAATGTGAAGTTGTGTAAAAACTATATGCTTTCCACTTTAGTTTCGAATTTATTGAGGTGGATACATTTATTTATTTAATTAAAGCAGTTCATAGTATAGTAAATAAGCAGTCAGTTGTACAATAAATCATTGATTCTGTTTTTTTTTATGTGAAGTTGTGTAAAATTATATGCTTTCTACTTTCGTTTCGAATTTATTGAGGTGGGTACATTTATTTATTTAATTAATTAACGCAGTTCATAGTATTGTAAATGAGCAGTCAGTTGTACAATGAATCATTGGGCTATAGAAATAAATGCTGTTATTATTATTATAAATAAGCAATCAATTGTGTAACATACAATAAAAAATAATTCTTTCATTCTACACACCTCCAAAGAAAAATATAAAAACGGTATTTCATATTTTCAGACACTTTCTCGTTTAGTTTTGATTTCTCAGATTTATTACACATTACTTGTATCTATCAGCATGCTTGGGTGGCTATTTTTAGAAGCGACTCCATCATGCAAATATGAACACATTTTTTGCGTGTCTTAAAACCTACCTCTGACGCAGTAACGCAAAGGAGACTAATAAAGAAATTAGATACACACCAGCAAGCCCAGCTGGGTTAGGAGGGTTTCCAACGCATTATAAAATGTTTATTAATAAAATAAAGTAACAATAGGCTTTAAGACCTTGCTGTTCAACAACATGAATACAACAATACACACAGAATACATACAACAATATACAAAGATAATGTACAGACACTAGAGTACAGGTAGTTGTCTCTAATCTTTAGACATTTATGGATAAATGCTTCTACCTAGCAAACAAGCACAGCATTATCAGTTTCAGGAAGTTATTGGAACTGTACTTAATACAAAAAATAACCAGGCAAAATCTGCCTAAGAAATTTGAAAACAAAGTGCATATAGTCAAGTAAAACATGAATTTCGATGACCTTACAATTTGACCAAATTCTGTTTCCTTTTTGGTATTTTGTATGATTGCCATCTCACTGTCTCGATATTTAATCTGTGATTAGACAATCTGAATTTGCTGAGGGCAATCATATGACTAGGTATCTAACAATATCCAAGTATTACAAAAAACAAATCTATCATAAAAGTTCAAGAAAAATTCGCCCCTAAAAAAATCTAATGCAGCACTGAACCAGTTTTGACTAAATTTAGCTGACACACACATTATTTACAAACAACTATAAAACTATCTTCATCACCAACACCATGCTTGCCCTAACGTTATAACTCAAACAGGAGTGGGTGTAAATTTGCAGCCCATGCACTCAGTTCGATTTTCCTAGACTATAGTTATGTAACAAGAAATGTAAGCTTGTCTATCCCCAATAGAAATAAGGAAATGTTTACTGTGTAACTAGATTGAATACGAATATCACTTCCTTCTTGTTTGTCCGCTTTATGACAAATATTGCGAAATGAATTTATACCAGAAATTTACCATAAAGATCCTACTCTTGATAAATTTCATAGTCTTATGACTTCAG
>JAOXYB010069280.1:0-10004 GCA_028565635.1 Phoronis ovalis
ATTTCGAATACTGTTAATGCATAATATATTTTGAAAATCTGAATGGGAATTTAAGAGGCCAAAGAATCTTTATTTTCTGAATTTGCAATTACAGCAGCATCCAAATCTACATTTTCAATTTCTTGCAAGGAATGAATTTCTTTCTAAAGAGCTTCGTTCCTGAAAATATCCTTAGGATCCTGCATGACGTTATGCAAAAGTGTGAGGAGATGGAACCGTTGCGACTCAAAGAAATTGATAAAAGAATAAAGAACGTAAAATCAGAGCTTACAAAATCAAGAAAGACAGATAGCCACCAGCAATTTGTGAATACTAATTTGCACAAACAAATTGAACATTTGGAAGACGAGAAAAGGTTAACTCTTAAAGTTACAGAGAAAATTTTCGTAACTAGTTGCAACACCCGCAAAGGCATCACAAACCTGGAACTTCATATAATTGAACTGGCTGTGAGAAATGAAGTTGTTCTCCCAGAATCTTGGTTTAACTTTGTAGATAGAGTCTCTCATTCTGATCTGAAAACAGGCAGTAAAGTGTATTTATCATGGGATGAAATTGAAGCCATTCATAAGGAAACATCCAAGGATAGCTCAACCCGAGAAGAAATCAAAGTAAAAATTTGTTACATGCGAGATGTTGGACAGGTTTTGTATTACAATAATACCTCACTTAAAGATTATATATTCCATGATATTGAACTTGTTATTGAAGTACTCAAAGCTTTGTTCACCCATGATATTGACCAAGAACTTTCTCACGATCGCTTCAGTGATGAATTTGGTGAGCTGGTATTTACTAGGTTAAAACAAGATTTCATGAATAATGGGATATTAGAAAGAAAATTTCTGTTTTGTTTGTGGCAGAAGCTGGACATTTCTGAAGATTGCTACATGACTCTCATTGAATTACTGAAGATGTTTGATTTATGTTATGAAGTAATTAGTTGTTCAGACAATGAGTATGAGTCTGTGAGATATCTGTTTCCGTGGTTTTTACACAATGCAAAGCCTGATGATGTGTCTAAACAATGGGTTAGAGGTAAAAGTCATCGACTGACCTTAGAATTAGACATCTGGCCAAAAATTCCAGTCAATTTCTTTGAAATTTCTCTAGTAATTGTGCACAAACATTTTGACCGCTATTTGAGCCATTTGAGCCAGTGGAAGACTGGTGCATTTGTACAACAAAGTTCGATGAAACTGCTGTACGAAAAATGCATGAAACATGACAGAGACAAATTAATGCTGGCTGTTCAAGGGGACAATCTGCATGAATTATGCCAACATTTATTACCAGTGTATACAAATATATTGAAGAAGCTGCAGCAAGATTGGCCTGGTACATCATATGATGTCCACGAACTTTGTCCACACTGTGTAAATGCTGGCATTAATCCTCCACATGCCTTCCCTAAAGAGTTTCTCGAGAAAGAGATCAAGGTTAACAAAGTTCCGTGTTATAATGCAGATGGTGAAGTAATGATTGATACATCACTGATCTGTCCACCCAGAGAACTACAACTTAGATATGGTCTAGATTATGATCAACAAGGTAAGGTTTAGAAAAGTGTACTATGTTGCATTTCATAATTACACAGCAAGATGGAATGAAGTATGTTTTAAGTTTATCTTTATAAGTATGGTTCATTAACATTTTATCAGGCATGTTCAATATCATACACCACAATTTTACCATTCTTATTCGTATCTCAATATCTACAGGGAATTGACCAAGCTCCCCATGTGGTACGTGAATGTACCCCTAATATCCTTTTACAGAACTATACTTGCAATTTATCAATAGGACTACAAGTGTTCAATTGAAGTTGATGGTCATAAGAATTATGAACAACACAGACATACAATAAAATCGGATTTGCCATACTATTAAACAATTTTTCTGTTAGAGAAGTGTTTACATTACTATTAAATGATACAATTTTTCGTATTTTATGGAAAGCCTTACAATCTCTATCAAATAATTTGTTAAATATTACATTTGTGATGCTGTGTAAAAATATACCTAAGACCACACCAAAAATAAAAGTTGTTTAACGGACGAAAGCTTTCAAAAACTGAGTCATTACGCCAAATAAAATTTATACGGACCCGACCGCTTTAAATTTTGCCTTTTTATTTTTGTTATTTTATTCTCAAAAAATCAGAAAATAAAAACCCAACTCATACAAATTCTTGGAGTTTTGTCTGATTAAAAATGTTTTCTTTTCTTTTAACACAAAAAAAGTCCGACTGACTCAGTTTAAAAGTCCATTAAACACTTTTTAAAATTAAAATAAAACGAACTCAGTTTTTGAGATCGGGCCCATTGAACAGTTTTAAAAAAAGAAAAGTGAAAATGCCGAAAATTGAAGCAGTTGCGTCCATTAAACAAGCTTTATTTTTAGTCTTGCCTAAGTATATATATTCTTTAACAATTCTTTAAAGTTTTCCTGACCTTCAGAGGGTGTTTCAGTACATTTGGGTACTTTTGTTGTTAAACATTACTATTGAAATCATTAATTTGGGTAAATATGCATATTAGTGATGGAATCTTCCCCAGTGGATTTGCGATGTTTTAGTTTTGGTAATATTTTTGTATATTTCATCAGAGATTGTGTAGTCGTAGAGAATCACAGATGTCAAATACTCTAATTTACTGATTCACTGTACTAAGTTTCCTGAAATGTTCATGGAAATCAGAAGAATCAGTTTTTGCACGAACATCTGTATTTAACATGGAATAGTAACAGCTTCTCACTTGTGGAACAGGGGGAAAAGTGTTTTTTCTAAGTATCTCCATAAACTTAAGATCCCTAACCCACATATAGCACAAGTTTGGTACAATTGTTACTGCTACAGGAACTTATTTGCTTACAATTAATTGCCTAATGCTGTTTAGGAAGTGGCTGGTACCTCCTACCGGGTCATTGATTTTGTTTTAAGTGTTTGAATTATAAACTGATTTTTTCTTGCATTTTATCTATTATTTATTCCACCATCAAATAAAAGCATGTTTCCTTCTTACAGGCTCTGCTGGGAACACAAGAAACATGATAAAGGAGGAAAGGGAAGACCTTCATTATGAGCTGCTATTGAGAATACAGGGTCAATTAAGAGAAGCAGACTTTACACAAGTAAAGTTTATGTGTAAAGGATACCTCAGGTAAGTATTATTACAAATGTGCTTTAATTATTTAATAGCTATTTATTGCTCCGTGGGCAGCACTGCCAATAAAGATATGTATACGTGTGCCACCCTTAAATGTATTTTTTTGGCTCTTTAGGATATTTCAGGGTGGGTATTTTGTATGTGGAGGATATTTAAGGGTAGGGTTTCTGATTGCTTTGGAAAATTTTACAATTTTTCTGGTGTATTTCAGCATTTTGGGCTATTTCAAAGCTGATTTTTTTACCCTAGGATATTTAACGGTTTAATTTTTTGGCAATTTTGGGGATATTGCAGGGTCAGGGTTTGGATCGCTGGGCGGTACACCCGTACCAAAATATAAGGACAGTGCTCCCCCGGGTTTAGTGCATAGTTTTTACGTAACAAATAACAATATCATAGGTCACATCTCTTTGCAAACACGGATGTGAATATACATCCTAGTAACTCAGTATTTTAACTCCTTCCCTGCCATGTCATTAACATTATTTAAGTTTACTTTTAATTATAACTTTATGTCAATCACTAGTGACTTTGTTAGTCAAACAACTGTGTATACTTTAGACATTGTCTAAAGTATTTGTACGCTGCATTTGAAGTGCCAAGAAACCAATGATATAGTTCATATATAATTTTTTACAATATTTGTTTATACCCTTTGAAAAATAATACTGAACCTTTTAAAATATTCCATGTTGTATTGTAATATAATTCTAATTGTGATATAAGCCAGGATATATTGATATGTGACCACCATGTCCCAGTATTAAAAGTTGAAACTCTTTAGATCCAGGCCTACGCGTACCTATCTTACAGTGCGAATCACAGTTTCCAGGATGTAATGAACCCCTTTTTCCTGCATCACACTTGACCACAGCAGAGCACATTTACTTCTAATAAACTACATGTATGTTCACACAGAGAGTCAAGTATTTGCTTATATCAAAACAGATTTTTGCAACGTTAGCTTTGTGGAAACTATGATTAACACTGTATATTATTATGTTTGTGTGTAAGAAGTATGGTAGCTAGAAAACTTGATGTACTCATCGTCAGTTAATGTTAATTATACTTTTAGGCCAGCTGAACTGGAATCTGTTACTGACTTTTGTACATTAGTGAATATGCTAGAAAAAAACGGATATGCAGTCAGTTGGCAGCATGAAGATGGCTACAGTAAACTTATAGATGTATTTAAAACTGTTAACCTGCCTAAGATTGTGGAACTTATAGAAGAGTATGCAAATAAATAGAATGTAGATGCTGGTATGACATTTTAACCTTCCTTAGTTTTATTTGTTTAATAGCTTCATGTAACACAGTTTTACCCGCTTACATTGCTTGAACCACGAACATTATGTTTCAGAATTGGTCAGTATTGCAGTTAACCCATAAATTCATTTCGTGGAGCCACCAGCCATAGATCCAAACCTTTCTATCATATTTTGTGAATGAACAATGATGTGGGTTTCAATGCGCTTTTGCAATTTATCACAAAGCTTAGCTTCTTTCGCATACTGAGCCAAAACTCCACATATTGGCTGGGAGTAAAGTCATAGGTTTACCAGCATTATTGTCGGTGCGGTCCGTAACACGTTCTTTTCTCACAATAACAGTTTCATTTTTTACCAGAACAGCTTTCTATTCGACTAAGGGTAAACACAGGTCAAAGTGCAGGCTGGTTATAATTGTGACCATGATTACTTCCAATATTGCTGACTATGTTTGTTCCTAAGAGAGTAAGTCACTTTCCGTCTGTTACGAGAAAGACGAAACGATGACTGAACGATTCGAATGTGGATTCATAAGGGCCATGGTATAGGCTGTTGGGTGTAATAGGTTAGGTGACATTTTAGAAAGACCTTGAAAAGTGGGTCAAATGCCGATACAATGTTCGTTGTGCATAAGACTTTATTTGTCTCGCAATAACTGCTTCAGTTTTTATCGGATCAGCTTCATATTCAATACAGAGAAAATACAGGTCTATTAAATGTATGACCACGATCACTGCCTAGTTGGCTGACTGACAGCCATATTTGTTCCCAAAAGGGAAAGTCACATTATGTACCATAGCAGAAAGACAGAGTTGACCAGACAATTTGAAGTTGGATCCATGAAGGCCATAGGTGGATGGGTGGCATTTTAAAATACCTTTGAGAAGTGGGTCAAATGCCTATCCAAATGTTCGACAGTTTGTGTGTAACACTTGGTCTCGCAATATATGCTTCAGTTTTTATCTGATCAGCTTCATATTCAGTACAGATCAAACTGCAGGTCAGATGTAATTGTGACCCACGTCACTACCAAAATGGCTGACTGGTGACCATGTTTGTACCTGAGGGCACATCACATTGCGCCGTATACGACAAAGACAAAGTGTTGCATAGACTTCCAATATGGCTGACTGGTGGTCCTGTTTGTTCCTGAGAGAGTATATCTGTTTGTGCCAGCTACACGAAACAGGAAACGTTGGCTGATTGATTCGACGGTAGATTCACAAAGGTCATATGTTGGTGGGCATAATAGGCTGGGTGACACTTTAAAATAACCTTGAGATATGGGTCAAATGATGGGCTGAATATTCAACAATTTTTGTGCATATAATACTTTCTTTGTCTTGCAATAACTGCTTCAGTTTTTATCTAATCAGCTTCAAATTTGGTACAGGGTAAGTACAGGTCATGTACAATTTGACCAAATTAAGTACAATATGGCTGACTGATGGCCATATTTCTTCTTGAAATTGTATGTCACAATAATGTCTTCAGTTTTTATGTGATCAGCTTCATAGTCGATGCAGGAAAGGAAAATGCAGGTCAAATATAATATTGTTTGTTCCGGCAAACGTTACATTGTGCCATATACCAGAAAGACGAAGTATTGACTAGGCAATTCAAAGGTGTATTCAATTGCAAGAGCGTAATAGTCAGTTGACATTTTAAAATGACCTTGAGAAGTGGCTCAATGACCTTCGGTATCTATACATATAGTTGAATTCCAGAGCTGGATTCATGAACCGGGTTGACAAGTGCTTTAGATTAATAACTGGGCATCTATCATTATCATAAAAAGGAGCTTCAATTCTTTGCCCACATTGTCCAATGTTACTTCAAATGTGTAGATCAAGCTGACAGTAAATATTGCGTAATATGTAACTCACGTTATACATTTTAGCTTAACAATTTGGATTTCGAAAGAAGTCGCCTAGAGTGGTGCATCCTATGAAAAGTTTTGTGAATCCTCTATCTGTGGAGATGATTTTAAGAGTCCACTAGGATTTGGTTCAGGTTTCGACGTTGGTGACAATTAATTAATGACATGAAAGTTGCCATCTTAATACAATACTAAGGATATAACCATGAGTGTATCTCTCACTTCTTAACATGTGTACATAAAGCTGTGTAACATTCTTTAATTTGGACTTTCATATCTCGCCAATAAATTAATGTATGCATATATTTAATTATTTCTTGTATTTTAATATCTAGAGAATGTGATGTATTGTAATATTGTCTCCAGTTGTATTGTACTTTCATATAAATGTTACTGTAGAGTACGTGGGGCCACTGATGATACAAACCACATTCCAAAATCTATTTAGAGATACAAACCTAATATTAATCCAATTTTTTTGTCACGGTGGATAGCAATCCAAATTTTTGAATTTCTGTAAAAAAACAGTAAGAAGTATATAATCCAAATCCAAAATTTCCACTGGGCCACACACACCCCAAAAAAAAATAACTTGAGTATCCCCCAGGGTAGAGTAGTCTGCCTGTACATATGTTTGTAGCAGATATAATAAATAAATTGCTTATTGCAATCTCAGAAAAATGTGTTATTCTGCTGTTTTTATTGTATTGTATTGTACTGTTCGAAGGTATTTTTGTGCTCATCCACATAGTGGCTGGACACTGTCGCGTTGTCGTGGTATATAAGACTTTCCTTTATCTCGCGATAACAGTTTCAGTTTGTAGCCAATCAGCTTCATATTCAGTACAGGGTCCTGGGGGGCTCACTTGAAAAAAGTCGGGTACCCATGCTCGTCCGTAGGGTGCAAAATAAGCCCCTAAACGGGAAGTGGATGATCAAAATACCACCCCTAACCGGAGGATTTTGCTGAAAAAGGTACCCCTAAATGGTAAGTTTTCTCTGAAAAATTAACAACCAAAAAAAAAAACCATTCCCAAAAAAAATCGACAACCAAAAAAAAAAAATAACGTCAAAACAAAATAATATACTAAATTTTAAAAAACAATGCAAAATGGTCGCCAAAAGATAATGCTCGCTGCTCCCACTGAAACAAGGACCCCTAAACGGAAGGTGTAGGTGAAAAACCAACCCCTAAACGGGGAGTTACATTTGCCAAAAACATACCCCTAAACGTGTTTTTTCAGCCAAAATCGACCCCTAAACGGGATTCCCGGGAACCCCGTCGAACGGCGAAAAAGGTACCCCTTTTCCCCGTTTTCTCGGACAAGCATGCGTACCTGACTTTTTTAAGTTTGTAAGGTCAAATTGCAGGTCGCTTATAATTTTGACCTTGATTGCTTCCAATATGGCCAACTTGTGGCTTTTGTAACCTAATTGGATTGTATCTGTTCTCTTTTTTTCCAATTTTCAAACCTCAATCTCCTGGAAATGCTTTGAACTACTGATGCCAAACTTGAGACATAGACTCAGTGGGCAGGGTGACATACAATACAACAAAACAAAGCTCAAGTTGAGGTCAGAAGGTCAAATTTTAAAAATTTCTTAAGCTTTCTAAAATGATGGTACCGGGGTTTTCCGTAACTACACCCTCCCTAAAAGATGCCCTTGGGACGCCTTTTTGGAAAACTTTCCGAAAGAACTCCCCATGGGCGAACTTTCATCCCGAAAAAATATTACAATTATAACAATTAATCAAAGTTGATTAGTTCCTTTGGGAAATGTTGTGATGTAGGATACTAAATAAAAGAAAACGTAGTAGGTGCAACACATTAGAACATGGAAAAAATGTAAACCAGTAGGATAAATTAGTTTTAATAAAAATACGTACTGAAAATATTGATTACATTGCTTATTTTTTAGTTTGACCTGTTACATTATGCACTGTTGCTACAAAACGCGATGAAACTGATTCTACATGTCTGGAAGAACTTCCGAAAGAGGCGGTGTTTCGGCAACTGAATGAACCCCTGTAAAAAGAGCCATTTTTCGATAGTTCGTCTAGGGCGTAGTTCCGGAAAACTGGTATAAGGTTACATAAAAGTCATTGTGATGATTTTTACTTGTACTACAGGCTTGTGGTTTAACATGTCAAAAGATATTTTAGATCGAAGGCAAAAGTAAAAATCTTGAAATTGCACGAAACTTCCAAAAATGATGTTTTCATGGAAGGTCAAAAGGTTAAAAAAAGAAATTCTTGAAATTCATTGCTAAGTTCAAAAGTGAAGTTAAAGTATAATTTACAGGTTTTCAGTGATGTCATGGAGGTCAAAATATAAAAATCTGCAAGTAGCACGAAACGTACAAAAATGAGATTCCTATGTAATATAAAGGTCACCAAGTGTCATGGAGTCCATCTGGAGTCAAAAGTGTAAAATTGTTAACTAGACAGTTCGAAGGTGGATTCATAAACGTATAATAATTAGAACTATGTATCATGATTCTAAGAATGACTTCGGCCAATTCAGACGTGCTTCATAAATTGCACTACCTGCTTACAGACACATATTGGCCATACCGCTCTAAACTTCTTTTTTCACTGCTGACAATTAAGTGTTGGTCAAATGCATGACCAGTGTGAATAAATCCATAGCTATGATCGTCTAGGCTAAGTTTCTATTTTAGCTGTACATACATGTGCATATGTTATTTGTCAGTTGTAGGTGCATCCCGGTAAGATAAAAAATCTAGCCGAAAAAAATGAAAATATGACAAGTTAACCCAAATGCTCTGATTTCTTTATGATACTTACGGCCTCTGTCTAAGAAATTAATGCTTATATAAATAACTTACTTTTTCAAGAAATTGGTTCCTGTATAGATGTAACTGACTCCATCCATAGCAGCCATTTTGAATTTCCCTGTGAAATTTTTCAGGATTTAATTGGATAAGCTTAACCTTATAGCATGTCAGTTTCCTAAGAGCATGCTCATCAATTTCCTAAGAAAGACTCCTTAAACGAGTGGTTTAGTAGGTGCAAACAATGGAACCTATGCTGTAATTGGTACCCCATCCAAGACGGATTTTCGACAACCACTCAAACAAACATTATTTTCCCTTAAGCAATGGCATTTTCAGTCCAATATCCCCTTGCAGCAAGACTCACCGTGAAAGTTGGGCCCCAAAGGAATTAAGCCTCGTCTTGAGAAAATACTCTAAAAAGAAAGACTAAAGGCTAAAACAATATTAAAATGATCACAATTACTGATTTTCCAACTCGTAACGCGAGTGACACTTTTCCATGTTTATATGTGACCGGTTGGTGTAGGTGATTTGGGAATTTCGGTAACAGGAATTACTCGCTAGAAATTGTGTATATTAAATAAATATAATTATGTGCTAACAGAAACATAAGGAACATGAACATATATACAGGACTGCACCACAACTCCAACTGGGATGACAAAACTCTGCTTCATCATCTACCATCTTCTTCAGATTCTAAACACCGCCATTATAACACCAACATAGCGTGGCCAATGCTATCGGCATTCGAGCACAGTCAACGCAATACAAAAAAAAAACGGTTCTGGAAAAAGAACACTCTTTTAATTTACCATACTAGCTAGTGACATTTATCAACTGACAAAAGTACTTTCAATATCCTATAACAATTTACCATAATACAA
>JAOXYB010069324.1:0-10001 GCA_028565635.1 Phoronis ovalis
GTAAATAAATGTAACTGAATGACATATACACAACACTGTACATACTTGTTCTACTTTGTATAATTATGCTACTTTCATACGTCTCTTTTATTGATACCCTGAGGCTGAAATGCTCTTAATTCATTGATCCATAACAGTTCTCTTCTTTCTCTTGTCCCCTTGTTAATCTTCTGTACTTTCTCAATCACTTGCAACTGCATATGTTTGTATTCACATCCGTATGCCCCAAAATGTTTACCGAGAGGTGTATCCTTTTTTTTAACTTCTGCCCTGTGACCAATATGACGTTTCTTCATAGAATTCCCTGTTTCCCCTACGTATTGCTTTCTGCAATATATATATATATAGATATATATATATATATATATATATATATATATAAAGATCATACATATGCGGCAGACTATCTCAATTTGAATGAACCACCGGAGTGACAGAAGCTACATTAATGCACTTATACAAGCGAGACATTGTCTTCATATTTTTCCTATAAGCCATGACGTAAGAATTCAGAAAGTAAATATTGTAGTAGTCACCTTGGTGTTTACTTTTTATGTGTCCATTAAGATGATACTTTCTTGTGTAACATTTACCACAGATAGGACACTTGAATGGTTTCGGATCTGTAAATAAAATAAGAAACATTAAATGAATTATTATAATATTATCTTGTTCTTATATTCTTTAATTCCAAATTGGATGTTATTTTCATATTTTTTTTTTAAACCACTTTTGCTTCTTGTATGCGTTATGGTACTCCTCGATAAATAAAATGTGATAGATTACTATTAGTACTGCGACTTTTATTCTAATTGTATTCCGGATTATTTAATTTTAGATAATAATTGGCAGTGGCGTTTTTATTTACCATATGGCGCGGAAGACGCGCCATTCCATCTACAAATTGAAATTACTTTGGATATTTAAATGTAACCAGCAGCTTACACATTCTAATAAATGTATATAAGATATTTTGCATAAAGACTATTCTTTTTAACACTTCTGAGTCAGGAGCTAAAGCGGTCGATTGTATTTATCTGAGCGTTTTGGGAAATTAAGCTAAAACAAATTAAAAGATCCTTCATACTCCAGTATCATTTCTAATAATGTTATTTATAATTATTAGACATAAAAGGCTGGACATTTGAGCGAGGCTTTTTCAGAGAGCAGTTCTCGTGAGAAGAAAGGCATTTTGTTTTGAATTCTCTGAGATGTACACAAAATAACAACAGTTTAGACTGAGCTAAATAGTAATTTTAACAAATATTACTCGGGATGCTAACCACTTAATTATTATAATCCGATTACACATTTTCCATATGTTTCGCTCTAGTGTCGAATACTGTGAGGAATCAGTATACACAGATACATTTACTTGTCTATAGGCACGTGAGGATCAATGGCTTGTTGCATTTATAATTAAGTGTATCAATGTATTATGCAATGAGGCTATCAATGACAATAATTTAAACAGAATTAATTTGATTAAGTGTAGATTCATGAAAGCTGTCTGGTTTGCATTTACCTACCCTGATTGCCTATTGGTAATATGTCATGGACAGGTTACTGTTCTAAAGCTAGAAGTATCAATTATGTAATAATACTAAAGAATATCTGGATCTAAATCCCTAAAGTAATGTAGTGGTTCACAGTGAAAGTAGTGCAGCGTGACACTTCACGGCACTTTTGCCCGCTTTTTGAACTCTTGACCCCAAAATGGCGTGATGGTGGGGACTTTATGGGGAATTCCAAACGGGGTGGAGCTAAGAATCTTTGTTTAGTGCTGCTTGGTTATTTTGTTTACGCTTATTGATTTAGTAATGGTGAAGATGTTATGTATTTTGGGGGGCAATTGGCTTGTCTTGTATATTAGCGTTATAATACGTTTTGGTAAATCAAGCGGTTGGCAGAGCGATTTTTTATTTCGCTTGTGTTGGGTGGGGACGTGGGCGCATTACAAAAGAGACATTTATCTTTTGTTTTACAAATCAGAATCACAAAAGCTGAAGAAACTCCAAACAATATGGATTGACACTCATATTGATTGTTAGTCAACATAACAGCAATATAGTATAACCTAATTTACTTGTATTGGGTTAAGCTCTTGTCATATTCCCAACTACATATCCAGTAGAATATCGTACTTTGAATAAACAAAACAATCGAAGTAACAGAAACTAGTACTTATATAAATATACCAATGTCTTTATATTCATTCCCTGCAAGTTATGATGTAAGACATTCGAAAATGAATATTGTATTAGTCACCTGGGTGGAGTGTGCTTATGTGTTTAGTTAGGTACATCTTTTTTGAATAACCATGATCACAATAAGGGCACTTGAATGGCTTGTCAGCTGTAAGTGAAATGGAAACATTAAAATATTATAATAATAGTATCTTATTCTTAAATTATTTAATTCGAAGTGAGATGGAAAACCACTCTTGCTTTGCAAATAAAATATGAAAAATTACTAACAGTGCTGTAGCATAACCTTCAAATTGTAGCTTTTAGATAATAATTTGTTCAAAACACATTAGCGGATTTACTATCGGGCGCGGAAGGCACGCGCACTCCTCTCTCCAGAAAGTTGAGCCGGCGGAAGAGGGTCAACGGATTTCAACGATTGTTGGTACAATACAAACAAGTAATTAATTATATGGGCTTGAGGAATAACGGGTTGTAGAGTAGGTAAGTACCCAACTTCTCTGAGAATGTGCTGGAGGTGAAATAGTGAACCCATAGGTTTATAAGTACACCGATGATATGTATCATGTGAGGGAATCAATGATAGCAATTTAAATTAGTATATGGATTAAGTATAGTTTCATCAAGGAGTTCCTGTTTACATCTACTTACACAAATTGTCTGTTGCTTGCTGAGCTAAAGCTACCAACACCAGTTATGTAATAGTGTACACATATCTGGAGCCACAGCAACGAAGCAGGATAGATCGTATTTTTTATGTATTAATTCACATTTGACGTAGAAAATGCAAGTGTCCAATAAGACACGCTGTTTCATTATTAATTTTAAGATATTCTAATTTTCCTTGTAAAAAATTAGCATACATTCTTTAGTATGTTCGAATGAGATTAAGAAGTCAAGCAAATTTCAAAGATCATTTCGTTTTTAAATAATTATTATTATTTAAAGACAAGCTTTTGTTATGGGCCGATGCAACAAAAGAAATGTGCCTAAGAATTATTCATGAAATAAATGCGTACGTGTGCCTGTTCCTGTTCCGGGTTTCATTTCTACAGGAACTTGTTGAGCCTAAAATGCGAGCAAGGTAGTTTACATAATCATGGCAGATGCATAGTACATTTTTATTTTATTTCGCTACATAAAGTGATCATAGCATGAAACAATACTATTATAAATTAAATCAATGTTTTGTTTTTTTGCCATGATCTGTGACGTTCTCATATTTCTCTAGTCTACTACAGCGTACAAAAAATAGGGCGAGTTCAACATGCTGGTAACGATACAATCTGAATAATCCCATCCGTTAGTGTTCCGTATCTTAAGTAACGACTTCAATTTTCGCAGCAGAAATTTTACGCGCCAAACAAACTGCAGCTTACAATTATAAGTGAAACAGTGGACTAAGTGGGTAACTGTGAAACAAATCAATCACACACACACACAGAAAAGCTGATCTCGATCGGTCAAAAGTTTAATGCCGTATTTATTTTGCTTTTGTTAAACTGAAGGAATATAACCACCATTTTCCTACGGGTGACACGTAATTATGAATTCATTATACATGCAAAGTTGTTCATTACTAAAATGTTTACAATTGGATCTGTCCTATGTATAAGTACTATTTTTTTTTTTTTGTTTGAAATTTGACACATAACAAACGAAAGGAATTTCAATTTTATTTTATCTCTCGGAGTTGTACACGTAAATATAATCCAAACGCAATGTTTTATTGTATTTATAAAAAAACATGTGGTCTCTTTGCAAAAGTCTGACAAAAATATGGAAATAATGTTTTTGTTAATAAAACGGATCTTTAACAAGATATATTTAACTTGCTTAGTAATCGAACATATTTTGTAGACAAGAGTTATTTTAATTTGACTTGAAACTGATTTGATTCTAATTCATTCCCCAGGTATGTTTAAAGTTGTAACCGCTTTTGAAGTATTGTTTACCTTGATGATTTTTGGTAAACTACAGTTTCTGTCACATCATAGGCCAAGACAATTGGTAACATGTATTAAACATGTTTGCAATTTGTTTTTGTGAAAAGCTACCTTCCACCTGTTTCTATCTATTATTTCTATTGTTCAAAGTAACACATAATTCTACTCGGGTAGGTAATAAATTCCTTTACTAATTAATTGTATATCTGTTTAAAAAGTGCACATTACTTGTCACCAATATAAACGTACATACAAATATACATTTACGTTAATATGGTAAAAAACAGCATACAAACACACAATATCATCCATTATAGTAGACCATGGCCTGGAAATATTATTATATATGACCTGAATTCATCGAGATATTTCTTTCATATATCACTCAAATTAAATTAGTTCATTAACTCACTATGTAATATGCTGCATGCCCTCCGTGTTTTAAGATACAATGTTGGTTGAACAAGTAGATGTGAATACTCTTTTCCCCACATTCTTTACAAATGATTTCTTGTACTGTAAATGTGCTTCCAATAGTATGAGGCAGTATTAATGTACAGGTATGACATTAGTTAATTGGTTAAAAGCTGTTTTACTTAATGTATGCTTCAAATTGTTTACATAATTGGTAACGCAAGAATTGCACAAACGTGTCATTATACGAGATTTAAATTGCTTAGTGGAATGTAGTGTAAAATTGATGGTGTCCACTAATTAGAACGCTCAACAGATAGGGTTACAATACCGTTAGCAGATGTTTCTGCTGTACCAATTGTTGGAGTGCAAGGTTTCTTTTTTGGGAATGTTGTTGGGCTCGGAGTAGGTTGCTTGGGGGAACTGATTTTGGGCTTCATAAACTTGCTAAAATGATAAAACGTCAAGTAGGTACCTTTTTTATAGGAGAGTACAAGTGAAACAAGAAGACTGACAGAATCTGCTATAGTCTTAATTTAGAAAAAGATTCTAAATTAAAATACGTTGGGTACTAGTTTGAACTGACAGTCGTACAATGTATAACACGTGGCTAATGAACACAATTAGTGTCGCATACTTTATTTTGTTATATTTGAGTCAAGGATCATCACTTGTTTTATAAATACCCTTATATATCAGAACATACAGAAACACATAGCGTGGGAAGCATAAAACAAATGAGGACAAATAACAGAGATGTGAAATAACAGATATGGCATTAGATAGCCAATAGCAACCATCGTCTGTAATAGATCTTGGACGCGTATTAATATGCCTTTTTTCTCTTTCTTTTTGTTTTTGCCCCTGGACAGCTATATGAACATTTCCATTTAAACGTGGCTTTAATTTCGCACAAAGTGAGAGAAATCAGAATTTAAAATTATTATTCTTTATCAAACGTTGAGGGGATTATGTCCAGGCCTAGAAGGTAACCCAGTTTTGAGTGCATTTTTAGCTAATTCCACCTCGTGGTCTGTGTTTAGAGTTCACAAAAAAGTTAATTGGTTAAGACTGCACGGGAGTAGGCTTGAGACATGATTGTCTTTATTTGTGACTGAACAGAATTTTCCGCGAAGAATTAATCTATTTACTAGAAGGCAAAATGTTACTATTGAGGTGGATGGGAAAAGTAATTGCATCCTTATGCAAATATATGGGTGGACCGGATATGTTAGTACCTACTCCAAATCAACATTTTAGTGAATTTGCAATGGCGACACCCATAGTTACCAACGTGAGACACATTGTGAGGGCAGTTTTGGGTAGGAAGAGGCAGGAAATCCAGGCTAAAAGAGTTTTATCTGCAAATGGTGAGTGCTTTTTGTAGACAGGGTACAAAACAGCAGGTAAATCAAAAGTGCCTTATAGTGTAGTTAACCTTAGTCTTTCACATGGGGACAGGCGAGTCATAGGAGCTCATCGTATGGCCTACATATATCGATATGCACAATATTTTCCATTCCTGCTTCAGCACTCAGAGATCCACTGCTCACCTTTGTGTCAGAATTCACTGTTCGTGAATCCTGCCCACATTAGCCTGGAACCTGCCTCCGTCAACTACAATAGGCAAGTCTGTAAAAATGCAGAACATTGTGGTGGTAATGACAGGTACCAGTCCTGTTTATTACACTTGGTGGAGGTATCTTTCCTATTTTCTATTATTTCTGTCATGTCTATTGTCTGTGTGTCATCTGTTGTAAGCACTGCATTCATTGAAACATGACATTTGTTGATTTATGAAATATCCACAAGGTGGTCTCAAGTCGGCCATAGAAAAAAATTAAATTTGTCTTTTGCATTTTTACATGCATGCACGCTTGCACACATGCATACATACATGTACATTCCTAAATACATTGCATTCTGGCATGAAAATATGCAGCACATGGTTAAAATGTAGTGTTTTTCCTTGGCTGACTGGAGACCACATGGTGGCAGGACTGTGAGTAGAACTAACAGTATTTTCAATTTAATGTTTATAATGTAAAAATAAAACATGTTCCCTGCAGTTCATGAAACAAGAGTTATCTAAGCAGTTTTTCCATGATTGCAAATGAAAACAGTCAACATATTACATTTTTGATTATATATATTAACAATAAATGACTGTAATCCACAAAGCTCGAGTGTCCCAACTGATTTCAGAATCGAAGCTATCTCTGGGTCACAACCGCTGCCTTGGGTGTGTGTGTCTAATATCCAGCTGCAAGAAGGAGCAGATGCCCTAGTCAGAAATATGACAAGGTGCAACTGGGTCATATTGCCTTTTCTGATAATCGCTTTTTCTGCCTCGGTGATACTGTCTGGCTTGCTCTAGCTTCATGAGTTCCTTGTGTATTTGCACAGTTGTACTATTCGTATATTGTTTTCCGTATTCCTCTGCACATTGTATCTGTTTAATTGCAGTAGTGGTGGGTGCTTTATTAACATCTTCAAGTTTCAATAAAGCCAAATTACCAGGACCATGAATCACCCTGTGAACGGCACACGAGCTTCGATGTTTCTTGACCGAGTTACATTTTTAGGTAAGTTTGCATTTATCGCTCGATTTAACCCCTCAACCTTATTTGCGTTGTTTAGAAATTTTGTCTCATGACCAGCCAGCATACTCAGCTCCATGTTGGTAATTGCATACAGCAAGTTTATGTCTTGTATTGTTGGATGAAGGCTTCCCCGAGATAAACTGGCAGCCTTCGGGTGAGTCGAGCCTGTCCATTATGATTTAAGTTTGCCTCCCAGACATAGTACAGGCTGATAACCACAGCTTGTACAGTCACCAGATTAGCAATTAAAGATTGTTGAGCTTGTCTAGTCTTTTTTTACAATTGCTCTAAAAAGTAATCCAGATTTCTTTGAAAAATCTGAATTTCTTCAAGAATTTGGTTTTTTGTACGAAATTATGAAAAATATTCATAAAATTAAAAAGAAATAGAAAAAAATAGTTTGGTTACATTAAAACACTGTGTCCATGTAGACACTTACTCAATCTCGCTGAAATTTGTAAATAATGATCAATTTGTGGGACATTTTCTTGGCAATAACAGAAAGGTTCTGTGCTGCGCTCTAGAGGGTGCCACTCAACAATCACTTCTATGTTTACTTGCAGGGGGTTATCACATCCAGGCTTAGCAGTCATAAAAATCATTTATTGTTGAGATGAATTAGTGGGCATTGTTAATTATATCTTTTTGCATGTCCTTATGTCACTAGTTCTGCCAAGCTCAATTTTTCGTTATCAATTTGGCATTAGATAGCCAGTAGCAACCATGAAAATAGATCTTGGACGCGTATTAATAAGTCTGTTTTCTCTTTCTTTTGATATCCAGGCCTAGAAGGTAACAGTTTTGAGTGTATGTTTAGCTAATTCCACCTCGTGGTCTATGTTAACGTTTAGACTTCACAAAAAAGTTAATTGGTTAAGACTGCACGAAAGGTCGGGAGTAGGCATGAGACATGATTATCTTTATTTGTGAAGAGTTAGTCTATTTACTAGAAGGCAAAATGTTACTTTTGGGGTGGATGGGGAAATTAATTGTATCCTTATGCCATATGACATAGCCATTATTTGATATTAGGTTATAAGATCAACCGAAGCACATACTGTTAGCGCTTTGCTTATTGAACTTGAGCATCTTACCTGCGGTTTTGTAATAGGGATCATAATCTTCTTCTTCGTCGTCATCATCAAACTCTTCATCTGGAGGTACATTTTGGAATACTCTGGTTGGCTAAAATTAGAATATATTTTTTGTATAAGGAACGTACTAACGAGGGGTGCAGGGTGCAACGCTCGCACTTAAAAACTGTCAATGCTCGCTGCTGGCACTTAGGCAACAAAAAAAGGATCGCAACAAAAAAAAATCGCGGAAGCTAAAACATAAAACAACAAACAAGCAAAAAAAAAACGTCGCCAAAACCACAATGCTCGCTGCTCGGACTTAACAGTCCCCAATTCTCGCTGATCGCGAAAACCGCCCTATAGCCCTCACTAATTGATGAATTATGAATGTCAGTTATTTCGGTGACACTTTAGGTCAATACACAATCATAACTCATCACATTTATTTATTCTATTCTTAAAAATATAAATGAAACAGGGCATTTAACACAAAAAAATGTACATATTAATGTTTCTCAGATATTTATATTAATTACAACATGACTGTTTAGGCTGTCCTTATCATTAACTGTTTCCTGCGTTTGACACCAAAGATATCATGGTAATAAATCACGGCAGAAACTGCACGACGTTGTAAAATAAGGAGGTGATTTATTTCCAAATTAACCTACGTAACATTACTTGCCTTTTCCTGTTTCCTTTCCCCCATGATGAATTCCAAATTAGGCTTTCTGTCGACTGAATAGTTTATGCACTATCCTAGCTATTCAGCAGCTTCCCGATTGTTCGACTATCTATCCCTTAATGCCTTAGCAAAAAGTAAGACGTCGTTCGCAGCATAAGCAATGCGTCATAAATAATTATGACGTAATGCTTCATACATAATTACGATGTAAATATGTGCTTGGATTTCAAAAAAACGGTCCTGTGGTAGCATTTGATGAGATTATTTGAACTAGGACAAAGATACGAATTTTATAACTGGGTGTATTTTGCGGAATAGCAAAAAAATTGGCCGTCTTGCCTGCACAAAAAATTAACTGGGAGGAGACTACATACCAATCTTGAGGGCTCTAGGAAGATTTTCGCTAACAGTGAGTATTGGGGTCTGTTAAGCCCAAGCAGCAACCATTTTCTTTTGGCAACATTTTTTTCTTTTTAACTTGCCGCGAAGTTTTGTTGGCGACCCCTTTTTTACTTGTTTTTTTCTTATTAAGTGCGAGCAGCGAGCATTGCCAATTTTTAGAATTCATCATTATTAGTGTACTGTAGTATTATGTAGACGAATAAATTACCTATGTAAGTTTGTAACTGTGATGTTTAATTTGTTTTATTTTTATTGTAAAGAAGTATCCGCAATATTCTGTCACATAAATACATAGCTTACTTTGTAATCATTCATGAGATATTGTTTACAGCCCAAGGTGGCGTTCAAATAGCTTATTTGTTAGGTCATACGAAGCCCAGGTATAAAAGTGCTTAGAACACACCAGTTGATTACGGATACGTGAAGTAGACACAGAATTAGTTCAAGTTAAATTTATATGCTGATTAACGATTTATCAAGAAAATACAGCTGTGACATTTAATTGGCATAAAGTCACAATTAATTTAAACCACAGCGCTAGTGAAGAGGCTGGCCGTGCTGAAAGTAGTGCGAAAAACTTAATTTTATGATTTTTCTTATTTCCTCCTTGGTGCTGGCTTTTTTGGTTGTTTCTGTTTGAAAGGAAAATAATTGTGCAAGAGATTAAA
>JAOXYB010069346.1:0-10001 GCA_028565635.1 Phoronis ovalis
TTCCAGGTGGTGGGTACCAGAATAAAATTCATATTCTGGGTGGTGGGTCTGAAAAAAAGTGCCTTCCGCCCCTCCCGCACAATTAAAAGCGGAACAGCCCTAATGTATACAGTTGCATTCTATATGTAGTTGCGTTATATATGCAGAATTTATTTTGATGATCAGTAAAGATTTAGACACTGAGTAAAAATTTTGATTACAGACAAAAGATAATGATAACTTAATAAATTTTTAAAAACAAAATTAAAATTTTACTCCCAAAAGGGGACTGAGTTCAGTTTACTGAAATCTTGGTAGGAGAAATCAAAATCTCTAAATTCAGATACTTTTTAACCGCACATCTTCGTGAATTGAAAAAGCAGAAATATCCTATAGTTCAATTTTTCAAAGCCATTTTAAATTCACAATCGGTGTAACTGACATGATAGCATTTCAGAAACAGTATTGACAGGAGGAAATCTTGTGTTGCAATTGTGAAATGGACATTTTGATTGTCTCAGTGCAGAAATAAGCATTACGTGTTACTGAACACATGCAAGGTTATGAGCAACTAGCGACATCATGTATCAAACTAGTGATGTAACAAAATAAAGGATACGTAGGCAGTTGTATATTTCTTGAAGAGGTAGTTCACTAGCCATGATTCTAGTCTGTATCAACTGATGTATGTACTGCACCTATAAAAATAATTTTAAAACATGTTGTTTATAGGACAGCCTGGGCAGTATTAACATGTTGTTTATAGGACAGTCTGGGCAGTATTAACATGTTGTTTATAGGACAGTCTGGGCAGTATTGGAAGACATATGTACGTGTACAGTAGCCCTGTAATCAATTCAAATGCATATAACAATATGATTACAATAAAATACTAAAATTATTGTGTGTATCCGGGTTTTTCCAGAAAGTGCCTTCTTAGCCTCGGTCTAACTGAGGAAACACCGACAATGTTTAAACAAAAATCTAAGATGAAACCAACATACTCTTAAATGACGCTTTATGTAAATACCATGAGCCACTTGAGAACTGTTACAAATATTACGTACTAAACTTTGCAAACAACATGGAGACATTAAATAAAATAAGTTCCGACACACAATTATACACTTACCTGCAACGAATGAACCAGGGCACTGCCATCTGGAAGTACAATGTTACACATCATGAATACTATAATATGATGCCAAATCTAATAAGCTATCGGCATCTAGAAATATTTTTTATCTGTAGCACGATATGTATTTTCAAAGCAACATTGTGTCAATCCATCAGAATGGCTCAGTAAACTCATATTATGCAAAAAAATTACTTGTCACATGATTATGTAATTAGTAAAGAAGCAATTTTGGGTAAAAACTCATATTTCTCAACATGTAAACTTCAAAAGAACACAAGTCCAACACCCCTGTAGATACAAAGTTGAAACTTGGCCATTACATGCTTTATATTGAATTATGCGTATTACAATCCATATTGTTTAAGGAATTAGCAAAATACCTGGTTTAACCATATACTGTATCGTATGTTACATAGTTAAATATATGTACCTCCTGTTTAACCATATATTGTATCATATGTTACATAGTTAAATATATGTACCTCCTGTTTAACCATATATTGTATCATATGTTACATAGTTAAATATATGTACCTCCTGTTTAACCATATATCGTATCATATGTTACATAGTTAAATATATGTACCTCCTGTTTAACCATATATTGTATCATATGTTACATAATTATATATATATATATAGGTATGTATAGGTATGTATAGGTACTGCACCTCCTGTTTCCGGGTCTTGTACAATAACATCAATATCAAGCAACCTCCAGGGAACGTGAGGACCATCTCCCATTAATGTCAAAGTCACTTCAAATTCATGCTCTACAAGAAATTTTACCCGGCCATTTTCTAAAAATAGAAAATAAAATATAATCTTTTAATAATTTTTAGACAACGGACCAGTGAGACTATTTTAGCAGTTTAAAAAGACTCCGACACTTTACTATAGCACGCACTTTTAAAGCAAGTTCTTATTCTTAGTCGTCGACATTGGTCACGAGTCTGGAAATGTCTTAGACTGAACTTGGCTGGTGTATGATGAAGCGAGTGACACTTTCGTGACACCTACATATTTCTATGTCGGTGCCATATCTTATGTTGGTGCTCAGCATAAACATATCCAATGCAACATACAAAATTATTGTAGTCCTGGACAAAAATAAGTGATAACAAAGACACCAAATATCACATGAATATACGCGGTTAACTCTGTTCTATACATCAGGAGGTGAACGTGATCAGAGCTTCCAATAATTGGTGGACACCAGCAAACAAATCAATCACACGGTGTGTGTGGTCAGTACATACAATGATTGGTAGACACCAGAAAACATGGTCATCGCAGACACCGGCAAGGAAGTTGATCGCATAAGCTCACCTATTTTAGGTTTTCTAAACTGGGAAGGAAGGTCTGTTGTTACCAGTCGGTGTTCTATAACTTTGTTTAACTTGAGTAACGTATCCCACTTTTCTTGCGCTGTTATTAGGTCCGGAGGTACTATTTTTTCCTATAAAAAACGAGTCAAACTCAGTTGATAGAAGGTAATTACAGTTACCCATTACCATCTATTTCACTACTCTCAGGTGACAAGAACATAAAACTATTGGACAACATTAAACAGAAGTTAACCCATTGCAGTGGTCTCTTGTAAATTTGCTTTATATCTTAATACAAAAATTAACATTCAGCTATGTATTAGATTTCTAACTAGTGTTAATCATATTAATACACAAGAGAACTTTCACCAGGGTTGTTAGTAGAGTATAATTTCCTGGAACTTTGCAGCAATTTTGACCTACATTATGCTGTTAGTATTTCTGAAAGTATGCAATAGTTTTGCTCAAATTTGTCTTCAAACGAAGTCCTGATACAAGTCGAGATATTACAGTCACATTGAAACTCACCCTTATACATAAAGGAAGCCTAGGATAGGTACCGGTTGTCAGCACATCAATCGCACCATGTATAGAAAAACACGGTAATCTAAAATACAAAAGTTCCTTTTACGATTAATGACAATTTCCATGTCTGATAAGTCACCGGAAAAGTAGTGAAGTTTAATGCAGTTATTTCTGCAGTCTTTCTGAATGTATTAATAATTAACATTTGACTTAAATAGGTTTTGATTTTATATTAAATTTATCATTGAGCATGCTAGAACATGTATAACATATAATGTTGTGGAGAACACAGTCATATGAATATTAAATTTAAATGAAGCTTGCCTTGCGTTGACCAAGGTTTCTCTGGCCGTGCGGGCTAGTAAGTCAGCTGTCTCCACAAAAAGCATGGCCTGCTTGTCTAGAAACTGGGAAATTGACTGAAATAGAGATAAATCATGTATACCAAGAAGATAAAATTGTATGGAAAACATTCAATTACCAATGCTGAAAAAGGGTGTCAATAAATCCTGTTTCATAACAGTACACTGGAGTCCTTACAATATATTTAAAACTTCCCGTTACTTTTTTGAAAACAGCGGCTGTTGTTCAACGACACTTTTCAATATAATTTCAATGACACATACCGCACAAGTATCTACTTGGCTTGCGCTGACTGCCCATTTAACCAAAGCCAGGAGTCGTACAAATAGTTGTCTTGTTCGATTTGCAAACTGAACAATTTCAATCTTTCTTTCCATGTCTGTCTTACGAGGAAGCCTGCAGTTATCGGAAAAAATAACATACTATAGTGAAAGAAATAGATTTTAAATAAAGTTAAGAATGTTAGCCAGACACTTGGACATAATCAGTTATTAGTTCATTTATTTAGCATTTATTGGTTGTATCTTTTGAGATGTTTTATTGTAGACATGTTAACTGGGAGAACTACATGTACAATAGACTATTTTCATACACTTGAGGGCGCTACAGTCAGACCATTTCAATATCGGCATCCTTTAGTTATACACAAAACTTGTTTTTTTAAATCTGACTTTAGGAAAGATTTAACCAGTGAAAATTTAACAAAATAAAAAAATACGAATAAATAGTTGTTTATGTATTGATATGCTCACAAAAAGGAGGGTATTTCTTAGATGAACGAACATAAGATTTTTTCTTTGGTTTTGGCTCAGCATGCGACGGATGCGTTTTGTCAATGAATCGCGCGAGTGAATGCAAAACTATGTCATTGTTCATTCACAGAATGCGACATGCTGTGATCGTTTGGGTCTGAGACTTGTGGCTCCACCAAGTGCATGCAAATAGTCTACTGATATTAACCTCTCCACAGTTTGATGAACTTTGAACATAAAACTGTAATATTTCCAAGGTATAATGAACCGTCAAAATTATACGCTGACAGCTGTTTATTGATCTTATTTAAAATTACTTACAATTCAGATAAGACTGAGAGTTCATGATATGTTCTCTGTAAGATGTAGTCAATCAGTGTGGCTAAGGACATAGTTCCTACAGGTCCTTGTTGTCCTGCCGACATGAGCTGACCATCGGTAGGAGGCATTGTTTCTAAGACTTAATTCTGGAATTACAAAATAGTAATTATAGCAAGTGTTAAAACTAAAACCAAAAACAGGATAGTTACGAAATCATATAGTTGTATTACATGGACAGATAGACAATACAACTATATTAGCCAATCACGTTGGCTGTTTTGGCTCCTGATACACTGTTTATCCGCCGTCACAACAAGGATACATAGAAGACATGGCATTTGTCTATACAGATATCACAACACAATTAGAGTTACAATAACATGTCAGTATCATACATTAAGTAGATGCTCCTGCAACTATGATGGGGTCTAAAAAGACGTTTTTATCAACACAGGAACTCTTGTGACTGTAGACATCACAGGATGCGCCAAAATAATTAAGAATTAGCATAAATTAAGTTATCCAATTGAATTTATTCATATCTACAACAGATGAAGTAGCAGTAACCAAAGCAAAATGTGGATGAGCATTCACAAGCCATGTATCGTCAGCTGTATTCCTAGCTCTATGGCCCTACTAGCCTACAGTATGACTGCAGGGTAATAGGTTTTTGTAGTCTCAGAGTTGTTGCATTTCGAATACGCTAAGGATAATCAGTATCAATTTGAACACAACTTTTAGTTGTGAACATTCCATGAACTGTACGTATTCTGTTCATTTGTTCATATGAAGTAGACATTATCAGTGAACCGACAACAAAGAAATTCACGTAAAGTCTGTCACCTGTCATACAACCATTAAATCATAGATGGATATTAATTATTCAATACTAATAGTTTACATGTGAGATATTAATATATACGTCAGAGTGAGACCACTCCGAGATAGCAAAAGCCAATAAACCTACGGTCAAGCCATAAGCTAGCTAGTGTCATATAGCTACGGCTAATACCACTGAAACTGCGATAATACAGGATTTCATATGTGTTGGTTTTCGTGTTTTTAAAATTTTTTTTTTACTGATTTGACGCGTGTGAATTAAACAACTTATAGTTTATTGTGGAGTTCTACGAGTATTACATGCAACCAATAGTCCGACTACCAGTAGTCAAAATGAATGTTATTTCGTACACCAAAACAGGATACTTTTACACTGTTTTTACAAAAAATAATGTCTGATTCTGAAGTCAGAATCAAAGTCAAAGTGAAGGTCGGTTCTGCAAAACATAATGTTAGATCAACAATACACAGGGCACCGCGCAGCAAAACGCGATATACTCAAGTAATCCTCATATGCATACCTTTGATAGATACCACACAGCGGCGGCTATAATGGTTAGCTTCTCTTAACTATTTGGGGGTTTTCGCTAACTTTCATCGAACAACTTTCTCATGTTCGCCATATTAGTTTCTTGTAAACCCGGTCAACGGGGGAGATAATTCTATAATAAGAAAATTATGCTTCTGCGTTTGTTTTATAATACAAGATAAACCTTCAAATAGTAACTTATTTTTAAGAGTGTTTAATGTGAATAACAACTACAAAACATTGTAAAACCTGTTAGAAATACCATATCCAAAGCGTTATGTGTTATATTCAAGTCTGTAGTCTACTTGGAGGCCACAAGGAGCGCTACACAAAACACGTGACACAGTAAAGCTTGAAATCAGGAAGCAAAGTGGGAGTGCGGACTAGTTTTCAGTTTTTGATAATTTACAGGTAATACCTTCTTGTGATCACTGCGATTGGAAGTTATATGAGATCTTCTATAGACCAATATTCTGTTAAGCTCAGTTATTTAGATGCATCGGTGAAACCGGTCTTTGTGTATAACTTCGCGGATCATTGTCTTGTGGTGACTCACTTCCCGAAACTGAGTTGATCAGTGTGCGGAAGTTCCTTAGTGTGCACGACTTCTCAGTCAGTAACCTACATTGGTATCTAGGCTCATAACACTGCAACATCATGTCATAACGCATTATTAAATTCGTTTATTGGGTACTTTTTTGTGTGCTTGAGCATTGGACACGGTATGTAATAGTAAACATAAGAAAGTCAATAACAGGCATTTATTCAATAGTTATATAGTAAGTATAATATCCTGTTTTTCAAGTTGTTTACACCTATTACCTTGACCTGTTTTTATGATATAAAGTACGGAAGCATATTGTTTGTACAGTAGGAACATTGAAACGTGTAATGCATCAACATTATCCCATAAGTCCACGTCATACAGTAGCTGTCTTGATTTGAAACTGGTGTAGATTGAGTCCCATTAATAAATATCTTGAATTGTTACTATTGCATGTTTTCTGTTGATAATCACAAACATAGCTATATATTAATTGCCTACTTCTTTTTCAAGCTACAAACACAATGTGGCGAGCTGCAGCAGGTACTAATGTGAGTGTGAACACAAACAATGGCGCCGATGATGATGATGACTGGGAAACCGATCCAGATTTTGTGGTCAGCATGCCATTTAAATATTTTTCTTCAGTTATAACTATTGATCGGTTAATATACTGTTTATGACAAAAATAAAAGACAAAATGTATTTGATCAGTATAGGCTTGGTGAAGATTATCTACTAGCTAGTAAAGTACAGTAAGTGAACACGATCTGGCTGCCATAATTTATACATATTAATCAAAACTACATAGAGCTATTGGACAACGATTTTTATAACTAAGATGCAATCACACAAATATTTTATTTAAAGAAAACTGAAATCATTCAATATATATGCTTAAAATCTGTTATTACTGTAGAATGATGTCAGCGAACAGGAGCAGAGATGGGGCGCTAAGACTGTAGAAGGATCGGGTCACCAAGGATCCCTCGAGTAAGTATACAAGCTAAAACTATAGAAAGATCGGGTCATCGGGATCCCTTGAGTACATATCAAGCTAAAACTGTAGAAGGGTCAGGTCATCGGAATTCCTTGGGTAAGTATACAAGCTAAGACCGTAGAAGGGCCGGGTCACCAAGGATCCCTCGAGCAAGTATACAAGCTAAGACTGTGGAAGGGTCGGGTCATCATAGATCCATCGAGGAAGCATACAAGCTAAAATTATAGAAAGATCGGGTCATCGAAGATCTCTTGAGTACATATACAAGCTAAGACTGCAGAAGCGTCAGGTCATCAAGGATCCCTTGAGTAAGCATACAAGCTAAAACTATAGAAAGATCGAGTCATTGACGATCCCTCGAGTAGATATACAAGCTAAGACTGCAAAAGGGTCAGGTCATCAAAGATTGCTCGAGTATGTACACACGTTAAGACTGCAGAAAGGTCAGGTCAGGTCATCTAGGATACCTCGAGTAAGTATACAAGCTAAGATTAATGATGAAAAGGTCGGGTCATTTAGGATCCATCGAGTAAATATACAAGCTAAGACTATTGACGAAAGGGTCGGGTCATCAAGGATCCACGGAGTAAGTACACCAGCTAAGATTATAGAAGGGTCAGGACATCAAGGATCCCATGAGTAAGTATACAAGCTAAGACTATAGAAAGGTCGGGTCACCAAGGATCCCTCGAGTAAGTATACAAACTAAGATTGTAGAAAGGTCAGGTCATCAGGGATCCTTCAGTAAGTATACAAGCTAAGACTATAGAAAGATCGGGTCATCGGGATCCCTTGAGTAAGTATGCAAGCTAAGACTATAGAAGGGTCGGGTCACCAGGATCCCTCGCGTAAAGATACAAACTGAGATTGTAGATGGGTCAGGTCATCCGGGGATCCCTCAAGTAAGTATGCAAGCTAAGACTGTAGAAGGGTTGAATCATCAAGGATCTCTCAAGTAAGTATTTTAGACTTTGATTTTGAGGATAATTTTAATATTAAATTATTTTTTACTCTGTCTTGTTTTTTACCGCTGACAGCAACAAAGAACTTTTGACGGCAGGGCATCTTTTTTAAAATGACTGTGCTGTATTTTAACCAAGTACAAAATGTATCCGGCTAATGGATGGTATCAAGCTACATATTCTCTACTGTTTCTGCTTTTTATTGTGGTGTTGGTAGATGTATTTTTAATGTTAATGCCGTGTTACAGATATATCACTCAGAATATGACATTGTTAATAGTGGGCTAATTAATAACCATTTTTTGCAGTTTAAAACAGTTGAGGGAAAATGTGACAACGGACCATAAGACCATTAAACAGAAAGAGTTGGAATCTGGTCCCAAAGCTTCAGAAGGTTATGGAGGAAAGTTTGGAGTTATGAAGGACAGGATGGACAAGGTAAGTGGGTACAGAATGGCTACAGGTAACTAACAAAGCTCTTATTGCGATGAACATCTGTAACTCGTTTGCATGTTTACAAACAGGAGAGTTTTGCGCTAAATGTTTGTACTTATGTCTTCAGTGTCATGTTACACTTAATGTCCTCAGTCTGTGAAACTGCGCCTCAGTGGATGACATTGAATGACGAGTAATTATTACAACGTGCTACAACAAAATAAAGGATTAAAACAATTAACCAGGGATTTTATTGCTGATTAACCTTTGTATGCTGGTTGTCTTTTCTAATCTTGTAATTGTAGTTTTGCTTCTTGTTGTAAATAATAAGAAAACTGCATGTTTGTGTAGTTTACTTGTAACATGTTTTTTGAAGCTTTAAAATAGGATTTAATTAGATTATTTGCATTTTGGGCAAAATACAAGTTTCATAATTTATTATGTGTTTTATTTTGTGCTTTCCCAGTCTTTATACTGTATGATTTGAAAAGGCAATGCGCTTGCTCTAATAAACGAGTGTAGTATGATCTTCCTAAAAATGTTTATTAAAATGTAGGTTTGATGGAATTAAATCCTACTGTATCCGTATTACCATTTTGCATTAAGAGCTACGTCAATTATTAAACAAACCTAAGCTGCATAAGGTTATCAACAGCTTCTACAAAATTAAGAAAACGTCTGCCATTATTGACCTTGACCTTGAACTGCAGATAGCAATAGAGAATTTCACTCTTTATCTTCATTTGTTGTCTTCTGAAAAAGGCTGATAGCTTTACAGTGACCGGATAAATGACCTCTTTAACACTAGTCATGTCTTTAAGCATTAGAAAACAAAACAGTTAAGGACATACATGTACATGCATATCGCTTGCTTGCTAGACAGGTATACAGTTATTGCTAAAACATTTTTTGAGGTTGAATAATCCACTTGTTTCCATTATGAATTGGATTGGATTGGTTTTACTACACTGCCTAGAGCATGTGAATAGCTATTGAATTATAATAAAATTTGGTTGTGGTATTGAACATTAGAACTAGCCTAGAGCCTGTGAATATTTCAATTTAAATAAACTCAGATGTTGTGTTCCGCTTCGTATTCAATATTATATACTGCCTTTGTGAATTAGCTCTTCATCCTATATGAAAGTAGTTCCATGTTCTCCCGCTAGGTGGTGCTGATGCTTGGGGGGGGAGGTTATGCTGCACAGATATAGGGAACGGTATATAAGAGACACCTAGCGGGAAAATATGAAACTTCTTTTTACAGTAAGGTATTATATATTAA
>JAOXYB010069357.1:0-10000 GCA_028565635.1 Phoronis ovalis
TAAACAATATTGAAAATTATCACGGAAAAGACGATACCAATGCTGGGTATCCTATAGATAGGATAAACAGCAAAAATCACATAGATAACTTATTTCTCATCTATTACCGCATAAAAATACTTATTCTGCATTTTCTAGATGTTATCGTTACAGACGAGGTACATTTCAAAAGATTAACGTAAATTTATAATTATTTCTAAATGTATGGGACAATTTAAACCTTACATACCTTAAAAATAACTACGTTCCTTACACGCACTCACAATATTTACTAATAAAAAACAGCGCTAATTAAAAAGAACTAATGATACATTTACCAAAATATCATTAATGGCATATTTCTTCAAAACTACAATTCACAATTGAAAATCACATTAGAAATATTCCCCTTTCTACTTAATATTCTTATTGCCTGCACTTTCTTCATCTTTGAAAAATTATTATTAGCTAAAGAAGGTAAATTCCTACATCTTGCTCTTTGTTTACATTGCCACGCCAAGGACTATAACAAAGCTGCATATCCTATAAGGATAGGATAAGCAGCAAAAATTCCCATACAGCAATGCTCAGATGGTGTTAGTTTGTTATTATAAAGTATCACACCATTTGCTGAATTTTAATTTAACTCAATAAATATGAAGCAACAGCAAAGGTGTTTACCAGGAGTTTACATTAATTTTCACTAATTTTTAACCATTTGACTTGTTTAATTACACACAAATATTTCATTGTACTTTAATTCTTTGTTTGATAAAACTATCGTAGTATTGCTGTATATAAAATGTTATCGTACGGGTGAGTTTTTGTTAATTTCGAAAGACGATAGTTTTTAAACAGGAAAGTGTTAGGAACAATACATCAGTATTGGGCCTTATATAAAATCATGACAACTATCTTCTAGAGTACACATCGTCAAAGCGCAAAAGTATTAAATTCTGCTACAAATCATATGGCATATACCAATCAGAACTAAATATAAGTACGGGCATTTACCTGAATACATCAAAACACTGTTAATGACATTCTTAAAGTTGGGTTACGATTACAATTATACTAAATAGCTCCTACGGGACTCCTACCTCTATTAATATTATACCGGATTAATATACTATTACTATTACAGTATTAGTGACTATTACTTTGTAATTGTATTACTATTAGTCATCCGAGTCGAAGATACCACAATTCAAGTTGTTTTAAGTTACCTTTTAAGTAAAACAAACTTCCTCTTTTAGCGATACTTGCTTAAATGAATAATACTTCACAGCGCGTGAAAAGCGTAACAATTCGAATACGAAGTAAACTAGAAAACAAGGTCGCACCACATTCCACAGGATTCCATTTACGAATCTGCAAACCGGAAACATTTGCTGACACCTGGCGGACGCAATGAAAGAAGTCAGATAAGTATATATACTATAACAAACTTTCTATTCTAATGATACTTGACTAAATGAATAATAATACAAAGTGTAAAACATTTTCAAAGTCGAAATAGATTAGAAAACAAGGTCACACCACATTCCACAGAATTCCAAATACAAATCTGTCAACCGGAAACACTTACTGACACCTGGCGGACGCAATCAATGAAGTCGCTCTCCAATCACAAATAATGAGTGCACACAGCCTGAAGTGCACACCACTAATTCACCTCCCGTCCGTTATATGGGGGATTGACATATTTCGACAATAAATAAAAATATTACTATACTCTCACCGACATTTGGGATTAAATATTTTTTATCCTTGTTTGTTCTAGTTTTTAAAAGTTTTCAATTTTCACTAGCAAAACCAATTGGATTTCGACCTACGTCTATCTATTTAAATGTCGCTGTGCAGAACCTTGATTCTGAAGGGAAAATAGTGCATGCGTATTAATCGATCACCGGCCAATGAGCAAACCAGTAGGTAAACAAAGATAAAAATAGTTATATCTCCGAGAACTCTTCGTGCTCTGTCTAATGGTATGCATATTAACGCCTATTAGACGGTACGGAACCTACCCAGACCATGTATGCACCCAGGACATTTTTTAAAGATTTCGCTATGCCGGTGTCTTCAAAGGAACTATTTAGTGTAGTGCAAACCTTATAGTTGTCTATCGCCAGACGGAAATATAATGCCTTTCAACGTGACTTATAAGTATGAAGGTTGCAGACAGCTTCCCCTTTGAGTTTGTAGGTTTTATCTCTTTTTTTCCAATTTTCAGATTGAAACCAATATCTCGAAGAAGGTTGGAGGATCCGGGTTTGGAACCCAGAGGGGGCTGTCAATATAAAAGTGGGTACCCATGTTCCAACACGACTTTTCAAAAAAGCCCCTAACGAAGTGAAATTCTGCAAAAAACACCCCGAAGGAAGTCAGCTTTTTGAAAAAATACACCCTTAAGGAAGTGACTTTGGGAAAAAACACTCCTAACGAAGTGTCACAGCTCCAAAAAACCACCCCTTTTCGTGATTTTAGCTAAAAACAGACCCTACGCGCCGGCGGTTCGAAAAACATAATTACCCTTTCACGCGAAATTTTGTTGGAACATGCGTACCCACTTTCATATTGACTGCCCCCGGGGTTTGGAGGTAACGATATGCCAACTGAGATGTGACATACGTGTGGTGGGCCATTGTTGAGGTCAAAAGATCCCTTAGAATAAAAGCATTTTTAAAAGTGCTTGCATACAACGACCAAAATTATGTTATCACAGAGGTCATTCATTTGCCAGAAGGCCATATTTTTTGTGCAGATCTTCAATTGATCTATGGATGGAATTTTTTTATGCCAATAATGGTTGGTAGTACAAATTAGAAGCTTGACTTATGAGTTATGACATATCCTAAAAAGCCTAAATAATCTACAATTTTTAAAAAACAGTCAGATTTTCACATCATTTACAGGTCATCCAGTGATCATGAGGTCTTGCCTAGTAAAAAACGTACCCTAGTACTGGAAGAAATTGCACATCAAAATTCTAGTAAGCAAGAAAATATTTGATATCATGATTTGACATACATGTATGAGCACGAGTCGGAAACTAGTCCCATGCAGATGATATACAGTAAGCTCGGGAGGTACTTGCCAAAAAACTTGATGAGATGTGAGGCCCAAGGTAAAAAAACCCTACCTCTTGGTAAAAACTGCATTCCGAAAATATACTCCATGTTAAAAATTTATTTGAAAAAAAAACACCCCATGGCAAAAAAAGACCCGGTAATATACACCCATACGTATACCCTATGGCGAAAAGTGTGGAACCCTGGGTAAATAATCATTTTATCATTTATTGATAATATATACCTCATGGTTAAAATGTATTTGCAAAAGCACACCACATGGTAAAAGTGTTTTAAAGTAAATACAAAAAAGATACCCCATATTAAAAGTGGAGACTGAAAAAGGGAGCCCATTGGACGGCACATATCATTTATACATTTACTGTGAATGCCAGCACTCCCCCCACCCCCCTAGACAGTGAGGCTTATCTTCGTTGTTTGTTCAGCACAACTTAAAGTGACAACAGCTATACATTTTGGATACTTGCATCAATTGCATTATAGATTATGCTAAATTTATATAATTTTTTTCTTTTACTTATATTTCAAAGATCAATTTACGGCAGAATTTTTGGTATTTAGTCGGTGTAGTAATAAATGTATAATCAAAATCATATATTTAAACTTATTTGCTTTTCTAGCCAAATGTAACTGCATGTAATTCTATTTGTGTTGATGCATTTTCTATGAAGCATTCAGTTTATATCTTACGTTCACAGGAGAGACGGGGGGGCGAAAAAAACGCGTGTTGGTATAGTTTGGATGGATGTATGTATAACTTTGATACTGCAATATAGCAGAAAGCTAAATGATAGTAGGCAGTTACTCAATAACAAAGCATGAATAGAATATACAAATAGGCATAAACAAGAAATATAACAATTTTATAATAGTTTGATAAAAAAAATAGTCGTGGTAATTATAATGATTTGCAAATTTACTAAGAAGAATATAAAGCAGAAATAAAAGTTTGAACTAAGAATACTGATTGTTCTTTCAAAGGGTTTACGAAATTATAATTATAACAGTTAAGAAATGTTGAATATCGTGAATTGTAAACTGGAACATTCGAATTACAATCTAACTATTTCCATGTAATAATTTCAAACAGAAGCATGCATATTAAGTTCGCATTTAATGCGTTCTAACATTGAATGATGATGATCTTTAGAATGGTCGTCTACGAAACCTCTATCTGTTCAAAGCTTGTATCCAGACTGTTTATTTATAAATTAAAATCACATTAAGTCTTTTCAATGTTTTTCTTTACGGTAAATTATCTAATATGTAGAAATAAAAACATAGAAACCCCAGATGTGAGTCACCCACCAACTCACAGAAGTATCTCTCGATATTTTGTTCTCTATCCGGATGAGGGGTGATCACGAGCTATAGGCTGGTGTCGATCTGTGACATAGATGCTAATAATACACAACAAAAATAGTTGATTAATTAAAACAATAAAACAACTACACTACAGAAAAACATCCAAATATCAATATATTAAAATGTCAAAATATAACCTATCATCTGACAAAAGTAAATCCAAAATAACCAAACTATTGCAATCCGCGTTGGAATGGATTCAAAGAAATGTAGCAAGATATGTAGTATGAAAGGTTCAGATTATCATATATTTATGCACCCAGCAACCAAACCAAAATAGAAGTAGTACTTATATTTTACTTTATTAATAATGGCAAACTCATTTATTTATAAATTAAATTTATATGAATTATGGGAATTTCATGTGATTGCCATGGATAGAATCCTTTTATTTGCTCGATATGCACTGTCTAGTAATATGTATGTTCTTCGTAGTTTACATTAACACTGTGCCGAACATATGTATAATTAAACTTGGGTCTGATTTACTTCTCCAAGAACATGAGGCTCAAATCCAATTAACTGACCAGATGGTACCGCGTATGAATACTACAAAAAAGAAAATAAATCTTTTACTACCAGTGGTTTGTGAATAAGCTTTCTTGCATTTTTCGACAAGTGTTACATATTCTCAAATAATCAGCATTAATGATTCAGTTCACAATTCCTTAGCACAATATGGTTAGATGTAACACTTAGCTTGCAATGTTAATGTTATAGCTAAAATTGTAGGAGACACTAACTATACGGCAATTCTTTTTTTAAAAATTAGGCTGAAGCAGATAAGACTTAATCCGCGAAAGATAATATTTCAGTTTTGAGAGGTTGACGGAAAAACTATTTCCTTTCTTTAAAGAAAATGTATAGCAAGGTTTTTCTTTATGTACCTTCCAAAAAGTAGATGGATATTCAGACACAAATAAGCACATCTTTTTCCTAAATTATTTCCGTATTGTGAGCGATATGTTAAAAATGCATTGAGACAAGTTTTTTTTATTCTAACGCAATTTGATGTTTTTTATCGCAATTATTCACTCAAAATAAAATTTGCCGATTTATAATTTATAATGGCGAAAGGCGATGCTCTAAGAATTCTCAGATATAATAAAGCATCCCCACGATCATTTCCTTACCGGTATAGAACCTGTTGATGCGGATACGTGTTTTCTTCTTAGTGTAACCGGTGTATTTGAATTCGATCCTGGTGCTTTGTGATTGTCTATGGTGTCACCATCATTACGCGTATGTGTTGGCGTATCATCCTAAGAAATAATTAAATAGTTACAGTGTACTAAAAATAGCATCAATTGGGAAACATTCCTTGTAACATTCGTTTTTGGCACACGTGTTATCAATACTCAGTTTTCTTTGTAGGTAGTGATAACCATAGAGATATCTTTACCTAAAGAGTGGAACAGGAAAAGTCGAGGCCAAAAAAACAAGTGACAATTAAATAAAATTAAACATAGTAAATGATGGTTGTTTAGAAATGTTATGAAGAGGTATATCATATAACATACTTACATTTTTTCGTGTTTTTAATTCCCTTTTATATAAAATTTCGATTAAGGCCGTTAAAAGGGACAATCCTAGGCCACTTATCAGTATGTAAAATATTCCAGCTATCTTTGGTAACGTCAGTGCCAATGTTTTTTCGGATTCCTAAAATTTTAAGAAACGTCATATTAAATATTTAACATTTACAAAGAACACATACTTTCTAAAATCACAACTTTGGAGCAAATATTATATTCCACTAGCATAACTGTGTTGGTGACATTTGACCAGAACTTATTCCAGAAATATAGTCTTGCAGAAACGACGACATGCTAGTGAACGTTATGTATACAAAAAGCATTATACGTAACACTTTACATTTTCAGAAGACGAGCTTTGGCAAATGTCTCCAGTTTTCGTCCACCAATGGTCATAGAGTTTTTGCAATTCTCCTTCTTCTCGTAATTCCAGTACAGCTAAAGTGATGTTGTCTCTATAAAAAATAACGCAAATTCCTAGTCTGTTAGTTTTAAAGCACGATAGTGATCTATCATAGATCCAGTTTACTGCACCGACGTACCATATCAAGATTTTTTTTATTAAATTAGCTGAGTAGAGTCCTGTTTTGACCAACCTAGTTTTATAGTGGTTCTGTAGTTAGGAAATCTGGCGTTATTACTATAATAAAAATGTTTAATTATTACTATATTATAATTATTTAAATGCTTCAGATGACAACCGAGTTAGTCGCCACTCTTCTGTAGGTGACTGTAATTAGTGGAAGAGGTAAATAATTTAATCAATGTCAGTACGGGTAAGTATTACAGCAATCAGAACTACTAAGTGTTATCCCTGCTCTTTGTATAAAATTCCGATAATTTAACATTTTCTTATATACAGTTTCAAAACCAACAATTTCCCTATAAAACCAAAATGGAAAACTACCGGATTCATCGCTGACAGTTCAAAGGGAAAAGGGAATAAAAAAATATTTTCTTACTTGTATGGCGAATCATTAGGCATACCAATACCATATGATTTTGAGTTCAACTTTTGTCCAACTTTCATCGTGTCACATGGCTGTCTGTTGCTAACATACTCATTCACTGTAGATTCCGTCAAATAAGCATATTTTCCATTTTCATTCCGCACTCTTTCTATACCGTCCTGAGCAGATGATGTAAATACATCTGGATTGGTGCTCATGTACGCCCACATTTTTTCATATGTATTTACTTTTGATGTCTGAAATAGAAAGTTGCGATATAGAGAAAGAAAGCATGTACAGACTATTCAAAGCAGAACAGACGTGAATTCTAGCATATTGAATTGCTGCTTTGCATAAACGAATCACAGTTGCGTTTTGATTCAAGGGAATTTCATAGTTATGTCGATCACATAATCATTGCGAGAAAGGTTCCTGTATGCTGTATGCTAATATCAAATATGACAGGCTCAGTACTTATTAGTTACTTTGCCACTTGTTGAATATTTCTTGACTGATTTTACCTGAAAAAAATCCTTTGTTGAGCCAGAATTTAAACATCCATATTTGATTGTTGTCTGTGCTGCCAAATCCTCTGCGGACTCAATGGGACTATTCATTCTTGCAGCAGTTAGAAAGGCAGCCAGATTGGCAGTGTAAGAAGATATCAAAATTAAGGTAAATAGCCACCAAACACAGCTAACTATTCTTCCGGGAGTAGACCTGGTGCAAATAGATGGCAAAATATGTTATTGTTCAATCTATATGCTTAAGGGTTACAATTGATTTCCGCATCCACCTCTGTATGTATGTACGAAATAAACGCTATTATCATATCAAAAAATTACATTTTCAAATTGTGATTTCGCTCATTTTGTGACAAATTATATTAACTTTCAAATAGAAATGTCTCCATGGATTCCCAGGAACAAAAACAAAAAGAAAAAAATGCTCATAAATACGCGCAATGCACTATAATCGGATGCAGTTGAGACTATAGCTGCAATTGGCTATCTAATGCCAGCTTAGCTAAAAGTAAACGTTATGTAGATGAAAACAATGTGATACAATTAACACTGGAACTGTTGCTGACATTTAAAATACCACGTGACATGGGTTTGTATGACCTATGTGGATCAGACGGTTATTAAGACGTAATCCAAATGTTTCACAAAGCTTCAAAAACAACTTCGCTATATTTGAAAAAACTATTAAACCAAATTTTATGAAAATCGCAACATACTTCAATGGTGGTGAACTTCATGGAATAGGATAATTATTTCTGACAAATATTCTTGCTTATATATCATGTTTTTACTTGTTTTCTTATTTTGCCATTGATTGGCCTTCTGGAATGTTTCACCCGTAAATACGAAAATGTCGTTTTTCAAAAATAATATCCTGTGCCATTAGCATCGCTACCATTGAGCATTCTGATTTTTGTAAAATTTGGATGGCCAGCTTTCTCCAACATAGCAAAGTCGTTTTTTGAAACTCTGTGAAACATTTTACCTGAAATTACGTTGGATTATGACTAAAAGGTAAAACATGTATTAATATACTTTTTCCTGCCACCGGTACAAACCCTAACATTCTTACAAAGCAGCAATTTGTGATAATATAATGAAAAATCCCGCAATTCTTAACGTACTCGAGTGATTCATTCACAAAACACAAAACTATAGGAACACATGGTTTCATTTTCAGTGGCGCCAACAAGTATTTTCAAACAGTATATTTCTACACGAATTAGAAAACATCAGTCCAGGAAACATAGCATACACAAATCATAAGGAATGATATAATCAACCATTATTTTTGATTCCGTACGCATAAATTTTATGTATATTACAGTGTGCTTTCAACATCATAAATATGAAAACTTTCTGACAAACTAAACACAAGTCACATACATTTAGTTACATACTTAGGACATATTTCACAACCTTGCTGCATAAATGCGCCGAGTGAAAACCATAGACTATTCCAAATGGACATATTGTTCTGTAACTTTGAGTCTTCATCAGCGTTGTTTTCCAATGTCCATTCGTCTGGGCTAAACCGACTTACCAGAAACAGTACCACGCTAACACCGATATATGCGAATATGATGCACATCCACACCTGGTATGTGAAAGAAACAAAGTGATGGATTTAGTTTCAAGTAAATTCACCTTGACCGAAAGGAAATTAAAGTCAATATACGTTGCTGAAATAGGCATACAATTTTTTAATTTTTTTTTATAGGAGCTGCCGATATCAACCATAATTTTATTAAGTGGCTATTAAAATATTGTTGATGGTGAGAGGTAAAAAAATATTTAGTAAGCTTGTTCCCCATATAATTTTTAGTTTAAAGAGCCCTGGGTGCTATTGTATTTACAATCCGTACCCAAAATGCCTACTTCATGTTCACAACATTTGGACATGCTTATTTAATATTTTGCGTATGACTATTTCTGCCTGATCATACATATGTATATCACCTTGTAATAAAGTGCTATTTTAATTACCTCGTAAGCTAACGGGGTCAAAAATGAGAATTCGTTTGCTGGTTTCGGATCTGGTTTCTTAATCATTATATTGACACCAAAACTCATATAGGGTTTAGAGAAATATATAGCCTCTTCTCTTGAAGACATAATTGTTATATCAGCTATAGCTAAATCTTTCTCCTACAAAATACACGCAGTAGAAGTAAAGTTATTTACGATATTTATGCAGATACGTTTGGTTAAATGCATAAAAATACCCTATTTAAACATGCGTGTGATTTTGCTTACATTTAGCAGTTGAGAAAATGTGAACATATGATAGTGGAAACTCCTCTCTCTCTCCTATCTCCTCTCTCTCTCTCTCTCTCTCCTCTCTCTCTCTCTCTCTCTCCTCTCTCTCTCTCTCTCCTCTCTCTCTCTCTCCTCTCTCTCTCTCTCCTCTCTCTCTCTCTCCTCTCTCTCTCTCCTCTCTCTCTCTCTCCTCTCTCTCTCTCTCTCTCTCTCTCCTCTCTCTCTCTCCTCTCTCTCTCTCTCTCACTCTCTCTCTCCTCTCTCTCTCTCCTCTCTCTCTCTCTCTCTCTCTCTCT
>JAOXYB010069390.1:0-24173 GCA_028565635.1 Phoronis ovalis
TTGATGATGTGTATTTATTAGTAGTATTTCCCCAAATTATCTTTTTATAAGTGTTTTGGTTCGCAAAGCAACTTCGGATCATCTCCAATAATATTTTCAATAGGATTTCCAAACTAAGTAAGGCAGGAGGTGATTCACGCTTCTTGCCGATGACTTTCACAATAATGGTGTTTCCACGTTGGGCAAGGTGGTATATTACTGTACAAATTTCTCCAAGTATGTGACCAACAATATAAACGTACTGTCTATTTAAGGTTTGGAAGTTTTTCTTTTGATAAAAAATTGCATTACACCCAGAATTTCGGTTAAATAACTCATTAGGAGTATAAAGAAGTTAATAATCGCCCCCTCTCTATTAATTGCCCCCTCTAATAATCGCCCCCTAAAAGGGCGATTATTTGAGAAAATACGGTATCCTGGTTTGAACTAAAATAACTGACTGAAAGCAGCAATATTGTGTCAAATGTTTGGCTTCTGTAACTTGCTCACACTATTTTTAAATGCAACATTTGATGCTGTTATACTTTTAACAGATGCAGGTAATTTTTTAAACTTCACAAAAACTACTGGCATCAAATGTTGTGATTGTAAAACATATTAAATTCTATCCATTAGTTACTATAAATTTACAACCTTGTGCTTTCAATTAGTTATTTTTGTTCAAACAATAATTATTAAAATACTGACAAGAGTTAACTTTTTTCCCGCAAATTTGCCATTCGTATGTCTTCTAGATTGAACATTGACAACAGTGCCTAATGAGGAGACAGAAGTATGACGCAAATGTGAAATAACTACGATAATTCTAATTGTTTAATCTATAAAAATGTGTAAGGCATATTTTTTGTTTGTAATGGATAAAGTTTTATGTGCTTGAAAACATTAATTCTCCTTGCGAGTATTTGCTGTTACACCGTTGTGCATTGTGGGAAAGTACTTTAAATATAAAAAAAAGAAATTAACCTCATGAAAACATACTTTTTTTCTCATCTAGGTTGCCAAATTTTTCAAGTTCACCAATTTTTCAACCAAATTAATTACAGTAACTGATCTTCCTTACATGATTGCACTTTAATTGCCTAAGCCGTCTACTGAATGTCTTCACCAAACACATCAATTATATTGAGTCTTCAAAAACCATAGGTTTATAACCCCAGTGGATATATAATAGGCAGTCCTCTTTCTTCAGTCTGCAGGTTATATGATTACATTTGAAAATTCAACACGAGTTGGTTTTGAGAAAATTATATACAAAATTATTAATATAATTATTGCTACAGCAACTGTAAGCAAGATGATCCCTGCTGCTAATAAACCTTTTGCTGAAGAAATACCCTGACAGGTATCCTCCTTTGCTGCTTGCATGTATTCTGTAAGACAAGCGGACCCATAATACAAGCTTTGTCCAGCAGTTATTGTTAGGGCTGGTATAATCATTGTAAATGTGATAATGACAAGAATGGTTTTTATGCTGTCAGGTATTTGCCGAAGAAAACTTAAGCATTTGTTAGGCATGCTGCTCGTCTCTTGTATATATATACTGCCACACAATCACAGATTCTACAAATATAATAAAATCGTTGTATTTTAAGTTTAACTATATATTTGCTACAAAGTTTCCTATCAATCAAGCTATAGTGATATGACTGTGCTGTATAAACAGCAGTTGATAAGATTTTTGAATCCTGCATGATGTCACAAGTCAAAATAAATTTGACACACTTCCTTATAATGGCAACATTTGCTTTATTCAAGTGTCACCATTTTACAGTTATACTAAATACATTCAAACGGACTCAGTATTAATGTCCTAGGCAAAACTAGGGAATTAACTTACTTACCTAGTAATATATAGTTAAGGTAACATAATTACTTTACCATATCTTTTCAATTTTACTTGATAACTAGTTTTTTTCTTGAACACATCAGTGTTTGTCATATGAGTGCATGATCATGATCATGCTTTTTGAATAAAGGTGACCTCATTTATTTTGAGTAGAAGGGTGACCTCAAAATAACAATAACCTTTTCAATAATGCCTTGTACGAAATGGTTATGTATGGTTATTTATCAATCTGTTGTTACTGGGTTTTATAATTTAAAATTATTTCTTTTTATGTTATAAACAAATTACATATAAGCAAGTAAGTAACTACTGTTTCTTGATGCAAACATTTTGGATACTTTCTTGGTTTCAATTTCGATTATTTATGAATTGCACATACATTCTTAACAGATGTCTTTTTATTTCATTGTCAGTTGCCTTGGTAAAAAGGACAAGATCAAGTGAATCGTTACTCAGTTACTGTGTATGTTTGAAAAGTAAAAATACTATTAAAGTGGCAGAATAATAACAGTACCCCTATTATTTGGTATGGGCCATTTTTAAATTGCACCAGGAGTTTTTATCATATAATCAAATGAATGTATTTTTCCAGCAAAAAAGTGAATCTTTTAAATATTTGGTAGTAATTCAATATTATTCACAGTATTTACAACTTGGTCTTACCAAATAATGTGAGTATTTTTTTGCTTATTAAAAATGTTAAAGCACTGAGTTTTCCCATAGAATGTAATTATTATTTTTATTAGGTGTCATTAAATTTATCACATTTTGTACAAGTCTGAAAATACCACGGAGAGTTATTTGATAAAAAAAAAATGTAAAGCCAAAACTTTAGGCTTAAATGTTACATACTACTAATAGTTTTTGCAGTGAAAAACACTGATCACTTGCTTGTTAAGAAAACACTGAGAAAAAAGGGTAAGACTTCTTAAAAAAATTTATTACTACATGTTATATCTCCTCAAAGAATACAATAAAATTATCTAAAACAATACCATCCCACTGCTATTGACCATTGTGATTCTGATCTGTTTAAAAAATAAAGATTAAAATAGTAATCTTCATATATTCCAATGGGTATATATCACACAGAACTCTCGATGAATGCAGAAATACAAATAGGAACTCATGTAGTCTTTTAAGTTTCTTGTGGTGAAGTGTGTAAATAGTGGTTAATATAAAGTTATAGATTTTTATTGTTTCTAACTATATTTTTGCAAATTTATTAATGTTATTGGTAACAAAACTTTATCTTATACTGTTTAAAGTGACAGTGAATTTTGTGTACATCATTTTTGTAAAATCATAAACATTTATAATGTCTTAATAAGAACCACAAATTTACATAAATGAACTCATCTTTTTTCCAATATATACAGACAATAATCATTTAACATCTGAAATCAATTTAAAAATTCACAAACTTAAAAGCACATTTTGACTGACAACATGTTATACTACATTTATTGTCTTATTTTACAGCAAAATATCAGCTCTGTTACAACAATATTCGTATAAAGTTGTAATTCTAAAATCTATTGACTAAATTCATTCACAGGTTTAACAAAACTAGACAATTCAACATTTCTGAAAATGGAATTTAAATCTGGATTTTATAGAAGGATACAACAGATCCTCTATGAAGTATGAGCAGGGTATCCTTATGAAATTGTCAGAGAACAATCCAGTTTCATTTTCTTATGTCAAGTTTTAATATGTATAATTATTATATACTGCATGCAATCCTGTTAGCCATAGGTATACATACTTGATTAAAAAAATTAAGTCTAGATGGTCTTTTGAAGCCCCTACTGTCAGCCTCAATTGTACACATGTTACAAAAAGGTGAGTACTCTGTTATCTATGCATGTCGTGCTAATGCATTCTTTACTTCTTGTCCCTTGATCGAATACTGAAACAATCCAGTACTATAGGTCTCCTTTTCACGCTTTAAATAGCACATCAATGCTAGTCCTCCTCCAATCAGAGCAATAATACCAAGACAGCCTATTCCTAATAATAATCTGGCCTTCCAGTCTTCATTGAACCAATAACAACGATCATAGCCTTTAAATGAGTTAAATTGTCGAAAATCTGCATCATAGCATTTAATTCCTGTTTCCATACATGTTGCAATTATTACAATAAGGCCAAAGAATAATACTACTCCAATTACTGCCAAAAGAAGCCCCTTCCCTTGGAAATTGGGCATGTTGTCTGTACTCTTAACTTCCTACTGCCTGTTTGTTAACACTCCCTCTGCCAAGCTTTTCTCAATTGTATTTGAAGAAAATTATGCCCTACGTGTTGGCTATGTGTCCATAGCAAGTCACAATTGGTTTGTTCACTGTTTCTGCAATAAATATTAAAACAACTTACAAAAACTACTGAATTTTCAAAAAAACGCATTTAATATGCGAGTATTTTGCATATCCCATAATCAGTTAAAATGATTTCCAAGTAAGGAATTAAATTAATAATTCGTTAAAATCAAATAAAGTGCCAATGCCCATGTTTTCAAGTTTCAATACTTGCTTATTGATAAGCAATCTTAAACTCGAAAAAACAGTCATTGCCACTTTATGGTATATAAATTGACACTAATCCAAATAATAATACAGAATCATATCCAACATTTTAATGTAAAATAGTACAATGATGTTGATTTTTTCATATTTGCTGGTTAAACAATCTTTTGGGAACACCTTTGATAAACAAAATTTACAAACGATCTGATTTTTACCTGTTGCAGATAATGCCAACAAAATCTACTGTTTTTAAAAGACATATATCTAAACTGCTGGATAAATCTGTTCCAGTATCCATTCAAATAAAATCACAGTTTAATGGAACTGAAACAACAGCTATAAATAAATGATATAGGAAAATATATGAAGGTGTGTTTTCAGTATGGACACCTGCTTGGAGTCAGCCATTATTGAAGTTGAGGGAAATTAGGGCACTCTTGTTTGTCTGCATATTTTATATTTTCTCTTGTTAATACAAAAATCAGTAACAATGAATGTAATAATTGACAACATTATAGGCTTTAATAAGTTGGAAAAGATAAATTTGAGTAAAATCTTACCTATAATGTGTAAGTTGGCTACTTATAGTTTCCTCTAACTGCCAGATTTGAATGGAGACTGATGACCTAGTTTCTCTGAGTCATGCACAATAAAATGTCTTACCTGTTATAAATGTCAAACAAATTATAGGGGGGTGAATGTAAACATTTCTGTTGATAATTAGTGTTCTTAAATGTTGAACTAAATGTTCCCTTTTTTATGCAGTTTAACTTTTTGTATTTCCAATGATATGGTATAGCTACAATATTGTATATATTATGTACAAGCATATTTTTGAGTAAATAATTTAGTGAAATCCAATTAGTCTCCCTAGTAATTACAGAACCCAGTAATGTTGATGACCAAGATACTAGATATGAAATTGCGACTTTTCAGATGAAAGCATACAGATTAAAATTTACTTATATAGATGAGGGCAAAACAACTTTATTAGAGATTTGGTGTTAAAAAATAAATGAAACATGGACTTCATTTTTTTCATTTGGTTTGTTATTATATAGGGCACTTATGAAAATACCTCTTATGTTTCAGTAAGGCCTACAACTTGAAGTTACTATTTCTTGTTCCCATGATAAAAAATAAGTTAATTGTCCTGTATGTCACAAATAAAACAAAAATTCTTAATGAAATATGTTGTTGTATTTTACGGTAACTGTGCAAAAGCTAGATATATTTAGTTGAAATATTTAAGTTTTTTAAAGTTATTATCTATGGATTAATTGTCTGTATGTCTGACATCATGATAATCAATGTATTTACCAAGCTGCAGGGTTTTGATATATTTCACACATTCTAAAATTTTGGAGTCATGTTGTGACTGAAGTAACACAGTTTTACAATATTATATTCCTGGTATAACTATAAGTGCAAAAGGCCCAATGTTGCACCTGCATGCTTATAGTCTACCCCTATGAAGTAGACAAGCATTTACAGTATAGTGGCCAGCAAGTAGATACTGTATTTTGATAGTTTACAAACCCGGTATCAAGATTTAGTATTTGTTTTAAGAAAATGAAATGAATTTATATATGTGACTGAGGGTATCTAACAGAGCGAACACCCCAGGAAAAATTATAATGCTCGCCTCACGTGCGTCACTAGATGTCAATACTACAGAGGACTTTCCATCAAACAATTATAGATTAAAATATATGTACAGAAGCAATTTTTGATATTTATCAAAGATTTATTTTAATTTCTAAAATGACAATAATTTCCATGCTTTTCTTTGAAATGAAATATTGCAACCAGATTCGCTTGTATTAAAAAATTAATAGTTATATACTAATTCGTAAGTATGTAAGAATCTTTAATGCATCAAACTATATCGTTTCTTGTTGAAGGTATACATTTTCTTTTAATTTAGGTTACAATAATTTAGCTGTGATACAGACAACTTTGTTTAGCTACAATCTGTAATAACAGGTGCAAATATAAAACATGAATACTGAACAGAGTGAAACTCAGTGGAAAGTATCCTGTAAAAAACATCATTTTAGCTAGTAAGAAGAAACATTTTCAATACATAGGCACGATCAAATGCCTCTTATGATCTGCACCTTTAACATAAATATATCTTCAGTTCAATACTTTATACCAAAACAGTATTTTCCTTCAGTTTCCTATATAAATAATAATAACTCTTGTTGTCAAACTTGTCTTTATATCATCCACCAGATGGCATGAAGTTGAGTGGTTTTATAATGTTTCAGTCAAAGCTTTGAAGTTTATAACCGTCCTGTTGAACCATGTGCTGAAAAAGTTGCAAATAGTGATTGCTTTGTAGAAAATTAGAAAAAAGGTATGCAATATGTACTAACTTCCAGGGCACCCTTTATAGACTTGCCTCCCTGTTAGATATGTCAAATGTCCCTGAGGGCAATTTCCAACAAGATTTTATACAGCCTGCCCTCTTCAGACTTTAATGTTGCATGGACTTAAAATCTTGACTCTTTTGTGGAATAAAACTTGATAAAATATAACCTTTTCCTTAACTTAAAAACTTTTTTGGACTATTAAGTGACTAATCAGGATTTATTCCTGGGAAGCAAATGGAACTATTAGAGGGGAGGTAATTTTTTTGGAGATCCAGTGGGGGGGGGGCTATTTTTTACGCCTTATGGTATCAATGCTGAAAAGGGTTGTCTTCCCTGTTGTTTGCTGATTTTCATTTAATGGTAATTCTTTAAGCCGAAATAGAACAAAGACATTACATTAACGATCAGAACATTTATTATGCCTAACTATAATCAGGCTGATAGCTAAAGCTATATTGAACTGCCTCTTTGTAAAATTACTCAAATTTTGCAAGGGTTCAAATTTAATTATATATATCTTACCAAATGAAACTGTTTTGAGGTGTGGATCTTTGTTTTTGCATACTATATGACACGGAAAAACATGAACTTAAACTCACTAATGTAAATAATTATCATAATTATTGTAATTTCTATATCAAAAAGCAGGGGGGGTATCGTGATATCCCATACTGCTTTGCGAAAAATCAGCCTGATCAAAAAGAGAATATTTTACACTGAAGAACAGAAATCAAAATGCATGTGCATATCAGTGTCTGACATGCATATCTATGTCTGGACGAAATATTTCAATTTCAAAATGGAAGGTGACCAGGTCTGCTTATGATAATTAACAGGCATTTTATTGCGAGAAGTGAGGTACAGCTATTATGCTGCAGCAAAAATCTAGGTGTAAGTAAGTGACTAATATTTAAGTGGTTTTGCTGGAAGAAAAATTATGGTTTGGTTGGCAAGAAAGCCTGGATCTGAGAAAACCGTAGCGCTATCTGTTACTGCATGCTAAAAGGCTGATCTGTAAGCAAAGTACAAACAAAATCCATGCGCATCAGCTAACGGCTGATTTCTAATGGTTTAAAAGGTCAAGGGAGACAGACAGAATGCACAGCCACATATTGAAAAAATGATCTGAATTAAGTGGAAAAGTTTCAAATGTTCTCAAAAGCTCATAAAAACATTAAAAACGATGAAGAGCTAGGTGCTTTTGCAAATCTTTTCTAAAACTGGACTAAAAATGACCGAGGAAAACGCTGTATTTTCGGACCAGACCCCAAACAACCATTTTACATTCTAAATAAAGAAACCGATACAGTATGGGGTTTGCGGGAAGACAATTTACCTGCACTGTTAAAGTATACCTTTAAAATCATGATCTGAGGCACAATTCCCGGGGGTCACTTGTGTAAAGGGTGGGTCCACATGCGCAAAGATAGGTTTTAAAAAAGCCCCTAAATTCGTATATAGCATGCTAAGAAAGGACCCCTTTGAAAGACTCCAAAAGTTTGAAAAATGACCCTTTGGCAGACTCACTCAAAAATCATCAGATAAGTATATGTTGACACGTTGGTTATAAGCCACCTCATTTTTTTTGCATCTAATGGTGAAAAATATAATACCACACACATCTGTATCTGATGTTGAAAAACATACGCTTTGGAAAATTTACATTCTATAAACAATACCCTATTTACCAATATTTAGCTAAATATATACCCTTATCCCATATGTGCCCTCGGGGCCCAGTTTCAGCCATCTTCACTGTACAGGGAAAAAGCAGTTACTGCTGATGATCATGTCAAAAACATTATCCATAAAGAGGTATTGCCATTACTACTTTGGTTTGAAGACAATATAGACCAAACAAAAACTTTTTTATAATGTTATCAAATTTAAGCTTCTTCAAGATGGTTCACCTGCATATACCAGTGGACTCGTACAAAACTGGTGTACTCGTAATTTGCCAAGCTTTAAAAAAGATGAATATCCAGGAAATTCCCCCAAGTTGAACATTATATATTGAGAATGTATGGGGTTTTCTGAACAATAACTTTTACAAGAACCCTGAACCTACAACAATGGACCAAGACGCTTAAAACAAGCTTGCAAAAATTAGCTCCCCGAATATCTGACGAAATTGGTACATTCCATGCGAGACTGAATTGAAGCCCTGATCTCTGTTCATGGAAGAAACACAAAATATTGAGGTTAAAAGCACCTTTCTGTGTTGTGTTCTTTTAATGAAAATTTGTACTTCCTATAATAAATTTTATTTTAAATGAATCAAAATTAAATAGGAAAATGTTTTGTTATCATTAATTATACACATATTTTAATAGATTTTAGCATGTAAGTATTTATAAAGTTGGACCGAACTTTATCTGCTAAAATTAGGTGTTAGAGGAGATTTCATGGGCGGGTTAGGCAATCAGGTTGTAGGAATTTTTACTGCTAAGGGCTTTTGCAATGATTTCAGCTTCGCGGTAACAATTTGAAGATTTGGGTAAATCAATTTATACTCAAAAAAGTTAATTACTGCAATAAATAAAAATGTGAATTTATTTGTGTATTATATGCACATAGATAGGTTCAAAATATAAGAAGTGTCTTTAAATGTCAAAGTTGCATGATCACCAGAGAACAATTATCTTTTTTATTTACCAGGCTTTTCAGTTTCATACTGTAGTTTAAATGGTATCACATTTAAGTCCCTAACATTTTTAGACAGGAGCAAAATCATAACATATAGGGACTCTTCACTAATAAATAGTAGTTTCTCAAGTTGTTAAATAAACACAATATAGTAGATAAATAAAATGGAGATTACTTTAAATGTATAGCTATAAATATGGGTAGTTATTTCATGTTTTGGGTATAAAGTTGGGTTACTTTCAATGACCAATATAGAAAACTGACAATCAATACACACCACCCCGGGTATAAAATGATGTGTATGGTATTTTGTGCTTTTGGTCTATTTTTGAAATTGGGTGGCAGGCTGTCACCCAAATCAAGACCAAGTACCTCTCAAGTTTCATGCTAAGATACCCCTGCACAAAGTTGAGAGAAACAGCCAATCCCAGCCACCTGGGGGGTACTAATGGTTTTTTGACTACAGGGATGTGCCTCCAAACCCAATCCAAAATTTTAGCTTGTGGCAGCAAACCCAATCCAATTTTTTGAAATAGAAGGGTAGCAATCCAAATTTTGTAAAATGTAAGTGGTCAGCAATCCAAATTTTGTAAAATGTAAGTGCAGCAATTCAAAATTTTAAAATATTTGAGTAGCAATCCATTTTTACGCGAACTGACTGATACAAATAAACCAAATTCCAAAATCTATTTATAGATACAAACCAATTTATTTGCTGTTAGCAGTGAGTAGCAATCCAAATTTTTGAATTTCTTTACAGCAGCAATCCAAAAAAATATAGCAAGTATACAATCCAAACCCAAAATTTTCAACTGGGCCGTACACCCCACCAAAAATATCTTTATTACCCCCTGAGCCCAGCCATAATATCACTCACCACATACCTTCACTGATGCGTGAACCACATCCAGAAAAAGACAACTGTAAGCTTAAACGTTGATTCTGGTCATAGAAACAGCAGTAGCAGCCTTTTCCAGACCACCAGCATGGATCACCTTCACATGGACAACCTGGTCTACCAGCCTGCGTTGTCATAGTAATCATAATAAGCACATATACCATGCAGACATTTCTGAGCCTTTTTGTTTCCATAGCTGCAAATCAAACATTCATTTGAGCAAACAATTGTTTTGTTCTTTTTCTTGGAAATGATAAGCTTTCTTTTGATGCAACAAAATTAGAGTTTTTCTGACATTTTATGTGATGTAAGTAAAAACTAATTGTGTGGTTAATTATGTTTTATCGTATGCGATGTTGCTTGACTGTTTTTGTAATTAAAGTACTTTCAGGATATAAAAACAAAAAAACAAATATTAATTGACAGATTCTGTCATTACTAATCCTCCTAATTACAGTTAAGTTAAAAATAAAATAAAAAGAATAAAATGAACTCATAAATTTCTCTGGGTGACTGGTAAATAAAAAATCTGGGGGGAGACAATATAAAAGTGAGTACCCATGTTTTAACAAAAACATTTAAGAAGCTCCTTATTGATTGAACCTGGATACTAAAAAAATACCCAGATATCTTTAAAAAATAGCACCTGAAGTAAGTGACCACTATTGAAAAAACACATTTTTATTATGTTAGAAGAACTCATTTGCTAAGTTTTATTCTCACATTAGCTCCTGTATACACAATTTGAAAGATAAATCATGCCTGAACAAAATGAAGTTTATGGAAAACAATAAAAACTTCAAATTTTATGAAAGACCCTTAGCTAAAGCAATGACATATCTTCAAAAAAAATAACCAAGTCCCTTAATGTGTGTAACGCACAGACAGCTAAAAAAATTACTCAATATACAAGGAAATTTGTTATACCCACTTTCAAATCGCATGGCCCTTCCAGGACAAAGCTAGACACTTATGCAAGGAGACATCAAAGTAAAAGAACATGCTTAGTTTTATCTGCACTCAGCCTTTTTTTTATTACAAAAGTTTTCTTGTAATGTTATAATAATGAAATAAACTGAAATCATTTTCAAATGTAACAAACTTTACCTAGTTCAAATTATTGTTTATGCCAGACCAAAAAAAACCTCACAGGCTCAACTTACTTCATATTATGGTGTTTAATTTATTATTTTCAATTTTTTTAATTTTACCAGATATGAGCGTGTTATATAATCTGAAATCTAAAATGTATAAATTTCTTATAAAGTTTCTTACTTTAACAGGACTTTTTGTTGCAAAAATATTTTTTTTTAAAAGGTGCCTACTAAATTTTTAATGACTCTCCAGCTAAGCACTTTTTAAAAAAATTGCCCTACTTACCCAGTTTTCACAGGACTTTTGCCCATTAAATAACTTATATTTTTGGTGTGGCCTTCCTGGTGTTTTCCGTATATAAGCTGATATTGACTTTTCAGAAAATTATGCTACCATTGTGTAGAATCAGTATTATAACAGCAAAGTGACTTGGAGATACTATGGATTAGGGTTAGAAGTAGCAACAGTGGCAGTTTTAGGAGGGAGAGAGGGGGGTTCAATTAAAAATTAAAAATTTCAAATTATGCTAGAATTTGCATAAAAATCAATGCACCTGGGACCACCCTTGACCAAGTAAATACAAACTTGTCCAATGATACAGATTTATTAGAAAATCTTGTTTAGGCACACTGATAATTAAACTTGATAAAACCAAACATTTTTCAAAAAGAACCAAGTGACTTCATGTGCCACTCACAATTTTTGTTGGTGAAACATTATCCAAGGAAGTTTTTGTGGACATTTTTTATGGCCATGGCGAATTATTTAGAGATACCCTCTGGTACCCAATCTATAAGTTGTTCATGAAAATACACCGCAGGCTATAATAAGTACTTCTATTTCATGAAATTATTTGGATAAAGCATTGAAATAAATAATAGAATAAATAATTTAGTTCATAAATAAAGGTGATTTTAAAAAAAATGTTTTTGTATCTTAAATTACACATAATTTTTGACATACATATGCTTTCAAATACTTATTCAAGATATTCAACTATTAATTCTGCATGTACCTTATCTATGCTTGGAATCTGCTAAAGAGCATTACATATATTAACTAGTCATATTATTTTTATATGGATGGTATTTTTTGAATTTGTGCATTATACAACTCTCTACATTAATTTATGAGTACTCTACATCGATCTCTGTATTGGAAATTGAGAAATAATTTGTACTTACGTATTAGTATTGTTCAACTGTATACTGATATAAAGTAAACTTTAAAAATGTTTGCGGAAACATTTTTAAGTTCAAGTAGTATAGTTTCAAGCATATAATTACCTTTAGTCATTTATCTTGATTTCATCAAATAAGAGCCAGTACCATATATTCCCTCAAGCTTTAGAAGAAAGAAATGATCTTCTGATGCAAGTAAGGTCTTTATAGCATTTGTGCTGATTTATTTAACAGGGGTATTAATAGCACTCATTAACTCAGATTTCTTTGGATAAAGGAAGAATGTTTTTTAATTAGAAATAATTAGGATTAATTCAATATTAGCCAGCTTGCTGTCAAAAGCCAGGATGGTATCGCTGGATTTTTATTCAAACAGTATTTCTTCACTTCACTGCCTTGAGAGGTTTAAAAAGTACAGTTACTTATACTTTACCTAATATCATACTTGTATTTAATAAATATTACACATACATTGTGCATCTTAGAAAATCATTTTTAAGAATTTAATGAGTGATTATTTGTTTACTTTGATAAAAAGTAAACATAGTCATTTGAATTGTTATTTTTGTGTGAAAAAGCCAAGGTATAAAGAAACTAAAAAGGATGAGTTAAAGTATCAAATGAATAAATATGTGTTATATTTTATCAAAACTATGCTATCTTTACCTGTTTATGACAAAATCGGAGAAATTCATGCAGTTTTAGACATGACCTCAGGCCTAGGGTTTGCTGATTGTGGTTATAGTTGTCTAAGGTCTATTCCATTATGTTAAATGTTGAAGTGTCCACTTTTGTAAATAATTGGATTCCCTGCAGTTAGGATAAAGGTTTGATTTTCAGCAGGTGATTTTTGATATTGCCACCAGGTTGTCTTGATTATCTTGATTTGTAACTACTTATTTGTAAAGTTTCGGGCTAATCAGCTGTTGTTTTTGAAGTATGCATATTAATTGTTCTTATATCAATGTAAGGAAAATTAGCAGTTTTTTTTTTCTCACCATGATGTAATTATAGTATCTAAATACAAGGATCATTCCGGATTTTGAAAGCCTATACTGGCTGCACCTATGGGCAGGCTGTCTTGGAGTTATGGATGCACCACATGTGTCATATGTTCTATTGTATCACTGGGCTATTGACTTACCTGTTCTGGTACATGCCAAAAAATACCTTGAGTACACCCCCGGGTTCCCTGTCCTCGTGCTTTAAGTCTCTGATGTGACAGGACAAGCAACCAGTCCAGGTTTAGAACTTGCTAATTAGGTAGGTTGTTGATTTTATCCGATTTTTACATGGAAATACATGCTACAACATCTACATCAGGTTATGTATAGTCATGTACATGAGGGGTAGGGGGTACCCCCAAGGTACAATGCTCCTACTTAAAAAATCGGCAATGCTCGTTGCTCGCACTTAACAAGAAAAATTAACAACCAAAAAAAAAAACGGTTGCCAAAAAAAAATCAAAAACCAAAAAAAAAAAAAAGTCGACAAAACAAAATAGTTAACAGAATTATGAAAACAGAGCAACGAAAATGGTTGTCAAATGACAATGCTCGCTGCTCCCACTTAACAGACCAAGGTAATGCTCGCTGCTCGCACTTAACAGACCCCAATGCTAGCTGCTCGCAATACCTCCCCTATTGCCCTCGTACATGTTATATTTAAAAAGTATTTGTTATTTATATTTGTCAAAGGTAAGCTTAAAGCAAATATAGCCAATATAAAGTTTTAAATGGTTACAAGAAAGTCACCACTTTTCTTGAAATACAGGGGAAGAGACTATAGCTCCACGCACACATCACAAAGAGTATTATTGGTAGAATGCAAATCATGTTATTTATAATCTTGAATTTTCCATGTTTTCCAAAACATATATTTGTACACGATGCGTTATGACAAGTTTTATAACAAAAAAAGTGTTGTTTATTATATAGTGGGTGCTCATGCAACTTTGTGCCTTGTGCTCACCTGCCGAGATAATAGGTTGGTACAATTAATTTGCTTTTGGCTGCTTTGAAGCTGAGGGGTGACTTCAAAATGTTCTCCTGTGTGTGCACATATTGTCATTAAAAATGTTGTTTTTTTGATAAATTAGGAACTTTTTGGATCGGAAATTGCCAAAATTGAGGCTCAAAAATGAATTTTAAATTTTACTTTTTAGTTTGACTGGTGGAAGAGACGTCTCCTTCCTGGATAAGAGTACCGTATTTTCTCAAATAATCGCCCTGGGTGATTATTTAAAAAAAATGCTTTTATGGGGGGCCATTATTAGAGAGGGACGATTATTAACTTCTATATACTCCTGGCATGAATATTTAAGACTTTTTAAATTCTATTGGTTGCGATACACAAGGCAGTTTATCAAACAAAACTCATATTATTGGAGATGTCTGATGATCCGAAGTTTGTTTTGCGAGCCAAATCACTTATTAAAGATAATTTGGGGGAATATTACTAATAAATATACATCAACCAAAAAAGAGCTAATCAACTACACATAATAATGAATTAACATGTGATGACCTGAGATTAATTCAAATGGGTCTTCAACTCAAACGCCCCGGGGCGACTATTAGAGAGGGGGTAATTATTGATTTATTTTAGTCACCAGAGGGGGCAATTATTAGAGGGGGCGGTTATTAAAGCAGGGGGCGATTATTACAGAACATACGGTAATGGTGGCAGCTGTCATAGGAAATTTTGATACAGTAATTTTTTTTTATGAGGGTTTTCCTGTCAAGAATTGGATATATTGCTGGGTTTGTATTTTGAGTCCCCAACTACTACTAGAGAATTATGGACGTGAAAATATGGTGAAAAATACACTTCAAGGCTATGGGGAAATTTATTCTAGTGTCTACTCATATGTTCCTGATTACACCCTTTTCGGAAAATATGAGAAAATGAAATTTCGTTTTTATTTTTACTAATGGGGAGAAATTGAATTTTGAATGCTGCGAATGATGTAAACAACACCAGTGTACTTGGTCAATGAGAGTCATTTGAAGCAATGTATACAAGTAGAATGAGGATTGCACCAAATATAAAAAATGTTCATCAAAAACCATCTTTTATTGAAATATGCAGTTATACAAGTTACAAGATATAATAATATATACAAAAAGAAATATCATATATATATATAAAAACCAATTTTGACACTTTCTATTTTCCATCATGCACGCTAAAATAGATATTTCCCCAATAAGTAGAATGAAACAGTATTAACCCTTGCCAATTACAAAACAACCACTTCATGGTATTCAAAATGTCACATTTTGCTTAGCTTGAGGGTTACCACCTTTTATGTTGGATCACAGCTTTTTTAAGATTCACAAAATTGCACTAAATATACAAAACTGGTAAACACTGCAGGTTACTACATTTCCCACTATAAATATATACCCTAAATCATTTGCATTATCATTTTACATAACTTACTTCCCCCAAAACCCAGCCCTATAATATCAACAAATACCGAACAATTTTTAAAAATTACAACATTCGATACTTATAGTAAACTATGGCAAGACTTTTTCATTCATCGAAATAGTCGGCACTAACTTGGAAATCAGAATTTCTCTCAAAACTTTCGAAATGCTAAGCTCACTCTGAGAAAAAAAATAGGAAAAAATCTGTTTGCTACAAATTGCACGCACAATTTTTGATTTTGTTTGCGACAACTCCAAAACAGAAAATTTACCACAATGTTCTGAATGAAATTTCTGATTTCCTTTTCCAGATTATTATCCTGCGCACATATAATCGATGTATTATTTTTGTCATGGAAATTTTCCATTAGTAAAGCATTTCTCTGAGACAAAGTCTGCATTAGTTGCTTTAAACAAGTTTTTTTTAGAGACTTTTTTATCTAAGCTATATGTTTACTACTTTACTACACTACGTCCCAAATAGTACAGCACTTATAGTTAATCAAATATTTACATAATTATTTTTTATTTTTCAATATATTTCAAAATAGATGGCAGATTTCAAATTTTTTAATAAAATTGAGCAAATGAGCTTTGTTCATTTAATTGTCAGGTTAGGTAGATACTATTATTAGAGCTGTTCATGGTTCTCTGTTTTATAAAGCATTAGTATACATTTCCTTGAAAATGTACCCTTGTAAATTAAGTCAACTCACCTGCAAACATTATAGATTAGTTTACTTGAGATTGCCATATGAAATGCTTCTTTCTAGCTAAATAATAGTCTCAAACAAGGCTTTTATACCAATAAGATGATCAGTTATATAGCAACTCAAGAGTACACCAAGGCAGCCAGTAACTACAGCAACTACATTAACCTGCTAAATCTAGACTACAGACCTTATCACATACTAGTATACACATTAGTGTGAACTTAATCTGAAAATTTGCATATAAATAATTTTGACAAAACATACAAATTGTTATATAGCAATAGATAGACATATAGTAGTACAAATGTATAGAAAAATAAACAGCCTTATATACAAACATTTAATACCCATAAAACACAGGGTCACCGAGGGATAATTCATCATCATAAGGTCAAAAATCGCACTTGCACCATAGTGATTTGCATGTTTCTATTTGGTTGGTTATATACCAGTAGTTTCTGAACCAAGTACACTAGGTCGCTATAACACTACCCTAAAACTTTCAAGTGAACCAGTCCAATTTACAAACGGCTCTAGCCCATGCACTTAGAGAACCTTGACCTGTACACATGGCATCCCACAAAAATCATATTTTCAGGACCTCTTGTTAAAATATGTCAGGAAACTAAGCAGATAATTACAAGCAATACAGATAGATACAACACTGCTGAAATTTTTTAATGACCAGTCTTTTTGCAAAGACCAATTGAACTGTAAACATGATATTTGTAGGAACCACTGTGCATGGCATATGATCAGTGAACTATATTAACGTGGAATCTCTGCCTGTATGGAAAATAAGGAAAACATGTGAAAAAGTTTTCCTTGGAATGGTTGGCAAATCCATCTTCCCTTATCTTTATGCATCAGAAATATACCAAAATAGGTACTATGCCTAACCAAAAGTGTACATGGTTCAGAAAAATCAAGAGATCAAAGTTGATACAAATACAAATCTGGATACATGCTTTTAAAAATAACATACAACATGCTAGTAACATATGAAGTGTTTGACAGTAGTTCAATCAAAATTCCCATGCATGTTTAATAAATGCCCTCTTCAGAACAAATATCTTGTAGTAAAATTCAGAAGATACTCCTAACAAGGAAGCTGTATAAACAGACAGGACTTTGTCTTGAAAGTAATCAAATTAGTAGTACAATTACTTGCTTTAACAAAAGCAATTTTAATACTTTCAACCCACAATGTAAGCATGATTATAGAAAAACCATTCATGATTACTAATTACAAGCTGTATGTAACTGGCCAAAGAATATTCAACAAACCGAGATTCATGATTACACTGCTAAAACTAAAGGTGTTATATAAATCTGATGCAACTTGCACAAAAATTGATTCAAAGTTACTAAACAAAATCTTTCAGATTATTACAACAGGAATTGATTGTTTGACACACCTTTGTACTAGTTTTGGTACAAGTGTCACAGCAACATGCTACGGACACTCCGCATGATGGTGATGTTTATTTGCAGTGGAAACTGAAGAACTTACTAATTCTGAAATTTAACATGTAACAGCATGGTGTTAGATAATGACTAATTAGACCATAGTCAGCTATCTATAAATAAACAATTATTAACATAACATATATATAACACATAACAAAATAGGGCTACCAACTTCTTTTTAACAATAGACACTATGCACAGTTTTAAAACAACCAAATAAATGTCTGCAGGTTTTTTGTGCATACAATACCAAGAAACAAGCAAGCCATTTGTTGATCTTAACATATTGTTTGGTATAACTGGTCATACTTAATATATACAACACCTCTATGTACTAAATGTTACAGGATGACATCAATCTGGTAGTAGTAAGTGTACTTGGGAAACAAGCAATTGCTGCCCAAAATCAAAACAACTTTCCACAATAAAATTACATTTCACCTCAAATCAAAATAAGCTATGGAATCTGGATTCCACTAAGGAATTTACAAAAGAAAAAACTTAATAACCTTAACAAATTGTTTTTACATAAATTTTGTATATGAGGTAACAAAAATAAATCGAAACATCTTTTATTCAATTCAACACTATCACACCACCACCAGTCACTGTCAGTTAGTTGGTGGGTGTCTTTTCATATGCAATGCTAGATGATCCGATCTTGAAAAGCATCTATCGCAAAATTTACAACTGAATGGTTTAGCTCCTGTGTGTTTTCTATAATGGCGTGTTAATTCATCTGAGCGGGCAAATCTCCACTCGCAACCTTCCCATGAGCACTTGTATGGCTTTTCACCTGTGAACACAACAAAAGTATTACTACACTGGTAAATATGAGAGCCAAAATATTACCAGAACTCGGCACATTGATTCAACTCTGTTCCCCATATTTCTAATGATTTATTATTCATTTAGCCTGTCCATCACAAACTATGATATACATAAACAAACACTAGGGAGCACTGATGAGCAATGACTGTGGGTTTTTTCACCGACACAAACTGCTGACAGGTGTCAGCACAATACATATTGAATTGCTAAACATGTACCAAACAGACATGTACCAAGCTCAAAACTTTTAAAAGAGGGAAAACTTAACCAACCATGAAAAGGACAGTCATTGCAGAGATTATTTATACAATGTGCATAAATCATGATTTTAGCTGACAAATACAATGCAAATCACTGAAGTTATAATATTAAAAAATTCCGGTTTAAATACACCATTAGTCATGCACAAGGCACAACCTGATAGATGCATATTACAGGATCAGTAAATACTGTAATTTATGTCATCAAGCCAAACTTATTCATCCAAATGATCTATAATTCACTAATGCTGTGCATGTATACATTATTAGATATGCATGATTACTTTATGAATCACAGGTAAGAAGTACAAGTCTCACATTAAAAAGAATTAATGAGCATGGTCTTATTTATAAAAATGGAGCTGTGTTTTGGCCTTTTACATCACATAATTTCCCAAATTTAAAAATGAACATGGCTGAAATAATGCTCTGCGATTTAGTAAATGTTTGGTATGTACCTGTATGAGTCCTGAGATGTGCTTTGAGATGAGAACTTTTTGTGTAGACTTTCTTGCATCCTGTGTAGGGACATTTGTGAATTCTGCGTTTGCTATCTGGACTAACATCAACGCGTTTTCCTGGTGATCTTGGTTGACTGGGAGCACTACGACATCTTGGAATGGCACCATTAGCAACCATCATGGCAGCTAGTTGTCTATCGGGAGAGTCTGGAGGAGTTAAGGCCACTGTAGTTGTGCGCCCAGGTTGAGCAACTAAACGTAAGGCAAATGGATCATTGGTTTTAGTTGCTACAGGTGATGATGGATCACTCATATTACTATCCCAAGATACACCACTACTCACAGAGGAATAACTTGCCAAACTTAAACGATCATGGCTCCTAACAGTGTCATGGCCTGCTTTTGTATCACTAATATTTAGATGAGCTAAATCTTTAAGTTTTTCTTCTGCATCTAGTGTATCTGCACGTTTACGTCTAGGACCAGGACAGTAATCTTTATCCTCATCTTCCTCATCATCGTGGAGATTAAATTTGTTCCAAGGATTATCCAAATCTGTGTCTAGCTTTTTATATGAAGTTAAGCGAGGTTCATTCTTTAAATACCTCTCCATTTCTAAACAATTCTGTAATAACAAAAAATAAACATTAGCAAAGAAGCAAATTTTATTGGTTGAAATTATACATACAGTTGACCTGTTGGTACAAAAAAGTTTATCACATCTCTTAAATTGTTTTTGTCAGAACTTAGAATTTTTTTTAATTGTATGGTGCATTTGAATACATTCTTATGAAATCGCTGAGCAAACCCTTATTTACACTAACTTGATACATGGTCTTCAGCATGATTCATTTGTTGTTCAAAATATTAACAAATTATCAGATGTATAACTTTATACTGTGACCTCAGCTAATGAAACTTAATTTAAAGTTATACATCATAAGGTAGAAACAGTACTATGTTTACATATATCTGTCATTGTGCAAATATTATGTGACTGTGGCAAGCATATTTGTAGTATGTTTATATGGTAACTGTCATTGTGCAATTATTATGTGATTATGGCAAGCATATTTCTAGACCATTTTGTAGGAGTGAATAGCTCTTAGTTTAATCTTCATCTCAAAACTAAATGCCTCATCAAAGAAGAAACAGACAAAAACAGATCAACATTTAATTGATTTGTGAGAATCAGAACAACTATCACCAGATGTGTATGAAACTACAAAGCTTGACATATCAAACTTCAATTGTATCTGTTTATCTATTACAACAATGGTGAGCACAATCAGTAAAAAGCTGTTCATATACTCCAGTCATATTCCCAGGAAACATGATTCCTCTTATTTAAACGCAGATTAGGCATTTTGTGTATAATATGCATAGCACTCATATCCAGTAATAATGTGTAGCAGGAGTTGAACATGTAAAGAAGTAACATATCAGCCTTAGGATTTTAATTTACATGACAAGTTTACAGGATGAGTTTTTGATTGTGTATCAGTTTGCACATTTTTGCAAAGTCAGTTAAATGCTAGCTGCTTCCTGTCTGGGAAACCCCTATATAGCAAAAGGGTTCATTAACTATGACAAAACAAACAGATGATTGACCTACTACATACAAAAGTTTATCCAGTCCAACTTTAGAAATTAAGTGCCATCACAACTAGATGCATAAATGAAGTCTTTATGTAGCAATGCCAGGGCAGTTCTGATAAAATGGTTCAACTTATGTTGATTTAATACAGTTCTAATAAAATCACAAATAGTACTTACTACTAAATCATATACATGTTCAGAGCCTACATAAATATCATTCCAACAGAAAGTACTCATGTTTTAAACATTTGAGCAATATACATTTTGGGTTTAAGTTATTTGAGGAAAGAGCACTGATAATTAACAGAACTCTTATTGTGTATAGAGATAGCAATTACTAGACATATTATTAGATAAAACTTTCTTAAAATATCACCAGACAGTTGGCATCCGGCCAGCAAAGTGCATGACCTTGGACTAGACATTACTTAAAGAACTTCAAATATAAGACAAGATCATTCTTATGTTTCAGAATAATGTTCCCACTGGAGGACATTTCAAATCGATTTGAATTTCAAGCTAGACAATGTATTGCATAGCCAGTTTAGCCAAGCTGGCTTGACATCCTTGCATGTGAGCAAGATTTGCCAAATGGATTTGAAAAATTCAAACTGGTTTGAAATTTTGTGTGAACAAGATATTAAGGTTTTCTAATAAATAGTATGGATTGTTTCAAAGCTTATTGTTTGTAGCAGGTTCAGATTACAAATGATACAAGTGCTGCATGCCAACCAATGCACATATTTCAGCATTGGTGAACATACCAGTTGCATAACAATGTCTACCAGTTGTCAAGCAAGATTTACAATTATATGACATGTAGAACTAAAAAATAAACTAGATTGTATACCTTACTAGTGCACACAATAAAACTCTCAACTAGAATGAAAATAATGATATTACTTTGATTTGTTGCTATTCTGAGAACTGCTTACATAAACTGCAAAATGTCAATTTTTACATTACCACTAACCATAAGTCAAATTGTTATACAATCAGCAATTGTATCCTAGCTCAGTACCCAGTCTCTTGTGAATATATCTTACTGTAGATACAGTAAAAGTACTAACACCAGATTTTATATGAGTGGACATTAATCCAACCTGTTAACAGTGAGGAATGTTTCTCTAAATATTTACAACTTTAAACAAAACAAATTAGAATGGACCACCATAGAGGTCTATAGCTGTCAGGAAATGATAACTGAAACTGTAATTCAAAAGAACAAAACATAATATATACATGTATTAACATTGTTTGGGATTTTAATATTCGATGATTACAGTGTGTGTTTTCTATGAAAGTACATTATGTAAATAACTTTTAAGTTATATAAGTACTAAATGTTGTTATCACTGCTATGAAAGCAAATAATTCAACTGTCAAAATCAATAAGATAGATGTTAAGTGATGTTAAGAGATTTTTGGCCATTATGGTTATGAGCCTATGCTTGTACAAATGCATGGACATTTAAAAGCTACATCTATATGCTTACACTTAATGTCTTGTATGTAGTGTGGCACAAAGGTGTTCAGCTGAAACAAGGACCATGGAATCTAGTCTAATTGGAACCAGGACAGCAAACCTTACTATTAAGTGATATATGAAATGAAAACCTAACACAAACACTTACCACATCAATTACCAAGTTTATTTAATCGGTTACCATGACAACAGGTGGTTAGGGAATGTTGTCTATCAGTGTATGCATTCCATTGTATTTGGAATGTAAAACAGTTTTAATCACATCAATTAGTAATTTTATTAAATGCATAACCATAAAAACAGCTATGTTCATCTTTTGCAGTCCCAGATCAACACTATTTCATACTTATGAATAGCTTTTGTTGCTACTCTACATGTTACCCTCACAATTATATTTCCTCACATTTATTTACTAGCTTTTGAGCTTCTTGATATAAAAATATCAACTTTGTATTCCTGGTGATTCATACTAGAAGCAGGATTGTAAATTACACTCCAAAGAAACTAACAACAACTACAAATCTGGGTTTAGTAACTATAGCAACAAATGATAAGCATTTAACAGTTAAATCAGGAATTAACCACATGCAGAGTTAAAAAATGTAAATATAATGGAAACAGATATATGAAGAACATGTACAATGTGAAATTTCTTAGGGCCTAATAATTAATTTTTAAAATAACATGAAATAATTGTGAAACAGCAATCCTGGATAATAAATATTAACTTGTTGGTTACCATGTAAATTATTTAGTCACCAATTCACTTAGTACTAATTTTAAGTACTTTTTTGTAACCCATACAGAGAGTTTCACGACATTATTGAAACTTTAATGAATGTTAGGTATATTTTTTTCTCTCCAAGTGTTGTAATTTATTCTTTACAACAACCGTAACTAATGAAACTGGAACCAGGTCTAAAACAACATTAGGTATTTTGCTTGAATATCAGCTGTGTGCTTATAAAAACCAGTGAGAGAAGAGGCTAAATCTGTACTAAAAACACCATGCATATCTAGACTACCGATTTAATCTACAAGAAAATAATAAGTACATGCTTGAATTAGCTACAAATAAAAAGTTGATTAATATGAACTTGTTTATTAAAAAGAATTCATATCCGGGTCAAGGTGTTTATACAAGATAACAAGGTGAGATAATGGATAAATTTGAAGTTTGTTTATTAAAAAGAATTCATATCCGGTCAAGGTGTTTATCCAAGAAAACAAGGTGAGATAATTGTAGTTTTGATATACTAGAAGTTACCCATGGTAAACCACAGATCTTGATAGAGATGTAGGTCACGTAAGGCCGAGTTCAGACATGTTCACGTGACTCTCACAGGC